>VVHJ01052935.1:10648-35952 GCA_015107715.1 Tylochromis polylepis
TATTTGTGACTTTTTTTTTTTTTTCACCCAAAAGCACATAGTTTTTACAGGTATTACAATCAGGGTCAGTATGTTTTCTTTTTCTTTCTTTTCTTTTCTTTTTACCCAATTTAGATCCAGCTTGACAAAAAACTGGTAATATCCCCTTAACATCTGTCTGACCCTCAGAGGTCTGTGGACCCACTTAGTCAGGTCGATACAGGCCTCAGCTGATCCAGCGCAACTTGCCAGGTAGATCAATAAAGTAATAGCTCCTCATCATGTCAATTAGACCTGAGTGATGGCGTTGTCTTGATCTCTCGAGCGTCTCAATAAAACATTGATCCATTAATGGTAGCAAGTTTATGGTCGACCTTTGAGCCAAATTCAAGTTAATATGAGAATATAAATTTCCACTGCAATATTCTGACTTAACCACTATTTATTTTGTCTCTACAGAGGAATGTTGATCGGGTTCCAATAGAGTCCTGTCAAATCTGTTTTGGATGTTTTTATCCATTTTCCAAAGAGCTGCTGCCCAGATTTCATAACGCCTATAGAAAATGATTCATATGAAAAGTCATATGAGCCATTCACATTTATTGACCTGTACTGAAATTGCTCTCATTGATCACTCTGTGCAGCTTCTTACTGCATCTAATAGTGGATGTGTTAATTATGCCCTTTCCCACAGTACATCAGCTGCTGGAGTGAAAATGAGGACTTATTTTCTTTACTTTCAGAAGAAATTAAACCAATATAGCCTTTCAGAATTCCTCACCTAAGTTTCATTTGTGGTTGAGTTTTATTCAGCCTCTACAATTCAGCAGTTCTAACATCATCCAGGGTCATTCTAAAATGATTTGCTACAACGTCGTTGTTGTAGAGGCACTATTTCACTGTATGCTTTGCTTTAAAAACATTGAAATGAGTTGGGTTTAAATGAGATGTTGATCAATAGGTGCAGTCTTGTCATCTTTAATGAAGAAATAAAGAAAGTGTGTTTGATCAAAGTCAAACAATGGAGTCTCTGGCATCCTTGGATTTTCAACATGGTCAGAAAAAAAATGACAGCGCTATAAATGTGTTTTATTTGTTGGGTATCATTGCAGCTTGGGTTATTAATGCTTCAGATTTCTGCAGGCAAAAGTGTACTCTTGTGTCTAATCACCATTTTACACATTGTTGCGCTAACAGGCTAATTAGCACGCTAGCTGTCTTGGCTTCCCATTGCTACCACTAAGAGGATTTTGTTGCCATGACCCCCACAAACACATTAAGTGTCAGGTTTCTCATCAGGCCAGAAGTGACTTATTATGAAATACATGTTTTTTTGTTCCTGGGTGAGCCTTCAGGAGTCCATTTATATATATATATATATGAGCCATCCCCTTTATGCACATTGCAGTTTTCCTAAAGATGATACTGCTGTTGATCGCATAATATTCAAACGCAGTCTGTTTTTCATATTTCTTTTTATTCCAGAAATATTTAGAGCCTTCTGTCAATATGTTTGATCATACTTAGATATCCTGTTGAGGCATTGTGCGTTGTCCTTGGACTAATCTCAAACAATGTGACCCATCTATCAAGCAGAACAACTAATCGCTGAGCTAAGGTTATGGTTCAAGAGAGGTATGAATCACCTCACTCTATTAACAAACAACCTTTATTTAACTCTCCAGCAAAACACCCTCATTTACCTGAGGCTGCCAGCAGTGATGAAGCCAGTCTCCCTGGTGGCAGGCTAGGAGTCTGATCGCCCAGGAAGCAGCTCCCTTTGCAATTAAAGGAATAGATGAGGGGTGCTGTAATTGCTAGGCTCCCAGCTGGGGAATTGCTGTTAGCGTACATCCCTACAGGCTGTTGTAAGTAAAGCTGATGTTGTTTGAAGGTTAGGATAAAGGAAAATAGACACCTGGAATCCATGAGAATTAAGTGACTTCAGATATCAACTTGGCAGCTACCACTGGGGAATAGAATCAGAGAAGCTGAACAAAAGTGAATGGAAACTGGTGTGTTACACAACACCAGAAGGTTTAGTTTAGAGGACATATGAACAGACATTTGTAATTTGGGTGGAGGCAGTAGGATGAACTGTACCCTCCTCAGGATGTCAATGAGACGTCTTCATATTGTGCCAAGATGTTAATCATGGAAGAATCGATTAACATGTTTAACATACACATGCAGAAATCATTGCAGATTATTAATTCAATCAACATCTGACTTGTTGGCTGTGTCTTTCAGCTCTCTAAAATGTACCTGTGAGATTCTAAATTTTGCATTTAAGTGGCCTTAGAAACAAAACAAAACAGCTGACAGGAGGAATTGAGAGAAGAGGTGTGTACAGAGAAACCAGGCTGACTTTGAACTAAAAATAATTCAGGTACTTGGTGGATGCCTCAATCTACAGAGACAGCTGTATCTATAGACGGGAGTAATCTACCTGTTTACTCTTTTGGAGGTCCTTGAGGAGACTGGGGTGTATTCCAGCTGACATGAGGTAAAACAACAAGGCACACCCTGGTTGGTCCACCAGTCAGACAACCATTTACGCTCATGTTCACTTCTCTTGTAGACAGCTGGAGCACCTGGAGACAATCCATAAAGGGATCATGATAAAACATGCAAGCTGAACACAAAAAGGTCCCAGGTGGTTTAAAGAGAGGTGACAGTAGTAACTACACCACTACTGCACCAAGTATTGAAGTCTAATACCATTATATCTTCTATTTTAACAGGACTTTTTCTCTCTCTCTCTCTCTTGTTTTGCTAAAAAAAAAGGTTCAAACAGGATGAGTGGAAGCTGAAAAGTATTAATTCCTGCAGTAAATCAGTAAATGTTGCAGTAATCATTTTATTTTCACATTATACGGGATAGTACTGTTTGGATTGCTGACATTTTCACTCTCAGATGAAACGCCCTTGCACCATCAAGCAGCAAGTAAGAACCAAACAAGTGACAACCAAACAGCATATTAGGTCATTATCAAAACTTACTCTGTCTCTTTATGTTTTTATATTTGTTCTTAATATTATTTTCACAAAGATTAGCATATGTTGACATAATTTTGTTACTGTACTTCATATTCTGATTTTATGAAAAGCCATCTGTTTTTTTGTTTTGTTAACATAACGCATGATTTCTGGGAGAAAGTTTTAAAAAATACCAAGCTCCCAAATCACAACAAATTCTACAGCAACATTCTAATTTGAACTTTGTTTTAGAGTTTAATAAGACAATTGCCTTCCTCTCTGGCCCGTAATCTTTTATTATACATTGTCCAAACCCTAATCCTAATCCGATAGGAAGGGCAAGCATTAATCTGAGACAGTGGACTTGGAGTTGGCATATATGCGCTGACATAGCTAATCCAGCTCTAATCCCTTTTTTCAAAAGGGCTTTTTTTTTTTAGCTTTGAGTTGGACCAACGTGATTTACATAAATTTAGACTCAACAGATAATTTATATTTGACAATGAAGCAGATGCTCCTCTAAAGTACTGATTTGTGCCTGACACTCACACCTTGGAGTTGTTGGGTCAAGTCTAATTACTGCATTCACTGCTGTCAGAGTCTGATGTGTTGCTACTGCACGCAATCTCCTCGGTGGAAGGAGCTAGACTTGTGAACAAAGTTTGTCATAACGTGGCAAAGCTAAACATCTCTCAGCACGTTATTCTGAAAATGACGACGCAGATTACTTATTTGTTTAACTGCAGCAGAGTTATTCATATCCAAATTTGGTTTACTGCAACATAAAAAAAGCCCATTATAAGCTGCTTAAAGCTTGAACTCATTTGTTTAACATCTGTGAACGTGAACAGGATAGTTAGTGTTAGTAAAAATGATATTTTTTATATTTATTTTCAAACAGTAAACAGTTAAATCAAACAATTTAAAACCTTGTCCTTGTCCTTTTTCTTACAGCCATGGCTGTAATCAGCTCTCTAACACTTTTTCAGTGCTGTTCATGTTGACAGTGTTCTTGATCTGTGACTTACATTTAGCTTCTTCAGTGGCTGAAACAGATGTGCAAGGAGTCCTCGGGCCTCGTTTTAATTACATTTTTAGCTTAGTAATTGCTTTGACTTTAATTAGCCTTCATGCACAAGCATAGCTGTACTTCAGGTGCTTGTTTCAAACTGTAGCACTTGAAAATGTTCTCATCTTATCCCCATGAAATTTTTTGTTTGCGCGTAATTCTTCTGGCGCAGTTCAGATGTCCAGAAAATGTTTTGTTCTTTTCCTTAAACGCTGTCAGTCGTTTGTGTCGTTATCAGTACTCGCAAAAAGCTCGAGCTGCAGGGTGTGTCCAGTGCAATTATTAAACTTCACACTCCGCAAGGCCATTAGGCTTTATTTAAAAGATACCCAAGGTTTTATCATCCCGATCATTACAAATAGATCAATATTTTCTTATGACCTTAACGTTGATCAGATTTTGTGGCGTTATTGCAAAAGACTTCTCAGAGGACAATAACAGATACTCTGATGTTGTGAATACAGGGAGTTGCGTCACCGTCAGTGAAATCCACTTGTTGTAACCAGAGATTCCCTCGAGGAAAGGTATGAAGGGAGAAGTGCCCTCTAACCAGTGCAGGCACTTCTAGCGTTAATGCTCATTCTGTGGTCTCCCAGCACTATTTGTTGCAGTCGCCCGCCTGCCTGGTACCACTTTGGACTCTCCATTAGGCCAGACCTATCCAAATCCCAGTTGTATGCCACAGTAATGACTTTATCACTCTGCACTCTCAGAAAATAAAATACCTTATTGAACCTTTGGAGGTACAACAGATTATATCTTAATGTAACAGAACATTATAATTAGGTATAGGGCACCTATTCATTTATTTAAAATTTGCAAATCCTTTTTCTAGATGTCTATAAGGTTTATCTATCTGACATCTGCACCTGTGAAAACAAAAGTAGGTTTAAACCCAGGATCTCCTTGTTGTGCTGACCATGACCATGGTGCAGAACACCGTAAAAATCTATATTGAACCTCATTTCTCTTTTTATTTGTCCAGGCAAAGACTGTCTCCTGATACTGCACCTTAAACTCTAATGGAAATAATGCAGATATAGCTTTTACTGCATGGGGACATCTGTTTACCTTGTAAAAGTCTCAGAAATTTACACATAGTTACCTTTATGTTCAGTATTTAAACCTGGGGGTACATTTGTGTCTTCACGGATGGCGCTGGACTTTTACTGTACCCCTTTTTCTGAGAGTGTACCTTGGCAAAACCAGTCCTGATTGGAATACCATTTTGATATTGGAATTGTACCCTAAATTTTGAAAACCAATGTACTATTGGAGAACAACCCTTAGCATACTTGGCTAATCTAATTCAACCCCACGTCTTTAAAGTAACAGCTTTTTTCCCCCCTCACTTGTTCAGACTTCACCACCTGTGACCCCACCCAGCTCAGACATGTCTGTGTTTTTTCAGTCTTATCCTGCTTTCTCTGTAATGAGGTGTGTATAGCTCTACTCTCCATGCACCCATGTCACCTTCATAATCCAAGAAGGTGAACCCAGAGGGGTGAGGGATATATAGGACTCTCAGTGGGATTATAAACTGGACTGTCTGTTGCATGGTCTGTTGTCTGTCTGAAATTTGAAGAAAAAGCAGGAGGATCCTTTATCTTATTGCTAATCTAGAGTGAGAGGCATTGTATTGTCTGAGAATCAGCCTGATATATTTATCTGTACTAAGTGTGTAGTGGATAGGAATAATTTTTAAAACAGAGGTCTTAAATACAGAAATGTTCCTTCTGGCAGCAGCAGAGACCATGAGGCATTATAGTCAATAAAGTTATATTGCAAAACATATTTCAGTATAATTCTGGACAAGGATAAATACTGTAAGCAGTGGGAATTCATGATTTAAAGACTTGTTGGCTTCTATCAGAGACGCCACAATAAAAATTGACTAGGGACAATAATATGTCTGCCTTGAGCATCTGAGAAGCACTTCACACAGAGATAATTTTAAGGCTTTTAGGGATTTAATCTGATTTTGCAATTAACTGGTTCGTTAAACTCCTGCTCCTGGGATTAAACAGAAATTAAAGTAATTCGGGAATAGAACAGGGAATTTCCCAAGACAGTCTCTCCAACGCACTCTGGTAATCTTCCATCCACACAAATGCAATCACTCATTTCTCAGTAAGTGTTTTTGGTGCTTATTTTCAGCAGGCCACGTGTTTCTTCTTGGTAAATCCCTGAAGCAGCCTAAGCACTGCAAATCTGAAATCTTGATTTTTTTTATTTTTTTTTTATTTCCCATTTTCTGATCACATTGAATGCCTAATTAAATGAAAACAATAATTTAGTTGTTGGATCATATTTTTTTAAAAATCATTTATACCTCTGGCGTCTCCAGGAACGTGAGAAAGAAGTATCAACAGTCTGAACAGAGGGTAAAACATCACAAACTCAACATATTTATTATCAGGCAATAAATGGTACAAACTAAATGTTCTGTGTTTACAAAAATAATATACAATGCCCATTCCATGTGTATAATAACTTTTCCATATCTTAATGTACTCTTTAGACGTTCATGATTCATAATACTGAGCATTAAATTGATTCCCAGTAAGGAGGAAATCCATTCCAGCGATCATATTTCATTGCTTCTATAAAGCTGGTGACCTGTTCCTGATCTGAATGAGTTCAGCTTTGATCTCCCTCCCCTGTTGTCCTCACTTGGTAAGCAATGAACATCAAGGTCCTGATTCGTCATGGGTTTTATTGAGCAGAACTGCTTATGTTGCCATGGTATCAGGGGAGCGCTGTCAGTCATTGTCAGTGAGATCACAAGCTCTCATTTCTTTTTTCCTGTTGCTACATTTGCCCCTTTGAGACATTGGTGCTTCAACTTGAAGCAAAGATGCAAACTATAACATGAGAGGAGCACAGATTTCTGCTACCAATCAAATGGTAGTAATTAATTAGCCAAGTGTGGCTCAAACTCCACCTGTAAACAGATCTACCAAACTTCCCCGTAGCCTCTAGATCCCATTTTTTCTTTTCATTCGGTTGTGATTGTAAGTGCAGGAGAGTGACACAACATCAGCATCTTTGCAGCAATTAGCACAATCTAGGCGTCAAACACCTTAATGCTGAGTCTACCCCCTGAGACAGCTGCTCTCCTTGGATTGTGCGACGCTCATTTCCGCCATGGAGATGCAAGACTTGTGCATCATGTATTTGCCACATTGACACCAAATACTCTCCTTACTTATTACTCATCACAGGTCCAGTGTAGCTAACTGCATGGCTGAGAAAAAGTATGTAAATTGTGGAGGAGTCATTCATAACTCCAGTTTTCTAACACCAAACCATTCCTAGTGTGGTGATGCTATCATTACTACACAGGAATGGAACTACCCCTGTCATTTATTTTTAGGTCCAAATTATTCTTGATGTGAAGGTTTGTCCCTTTAAAGATTTTGTGATCAGCCATGGTTTTACTGCCCCTCCCACTTGAGATGTAGCCTGTGAAGTAACCTACAAGGGTAGACAGATGAAGCTGAATGTCTGACCTACAAATGAACTCTTGTCACAAATATAATCTTGAAATAATTTCAGTAAATCCCAGGAAACCTTAAATAGACAGCAAAGACTAATGTGGGAATTGAAAGCACCAACTCACAGAAAATAGGCACTTTTCTGAATATGTTGGTCATTACACTCATGATAACAATTGTATCACGGCAGAAATAACTGAATTAGTCTGCCTTGTCTCTCCTAATATAGAGCGTGTCCTAGTCCTCTGAGCTATGGGTCACTGGCTGGTGGAAAGGCTTTACTTAAAAGGAATGTGAACTGGTGTGAAGTTAATAATTTGATGTTGCAGGGTTAATATCTCTGTACCGTAAATTTGGCGTGGCACCAGCTAGACAGACGTGCATGTCAGTATTTAAGCAGTCACAAAGTTGAGCCATCCACCCACCCACATCATCATCACCTCCACCTTTTTTTCTTTCCTCCGTGTGCTATAGAAGGTTAAAGCAGTGGCCAAGTCAAGAGAGAAAGAGCTGAACAGGGAGAAGGATTGAGTGGGTGGTCGCCTGCAAGCCCACATAAAACCGCTCTGTTCTTGAGGTTAGGAAATGTTTTTCGCCTTCTTTTGAAGGTTTCCATTAAATGTAATATTTCTCGAACATATCCGACTACTCTGTTTCTTTTTGTTTTTTTATCCTGATTGTTGTTTTATAATGCTTTTAATGTTCCCACTTTAACCATGCAGCACACTTTAGTTCTTCTCATAAACCAAGCATTAGCAGCCCTTTGTTTTGTTTATTCAATTTTTTTTCCCCACGTCCATTCAAATTAATTATTTCACAACACCAAACTCCAAGTTAAATAGAAATGAATGTCAAACAGGAACAGGGTAACAATAAAGATGCATATTCAGATCAAGCAGCAAATTCAGTGGATGAAAAACAAAGCTGACACAAAAGAGCCATCAAAGGGAGACCCCACGAATTCTCATGTGAAATAAGCAGACCAACAGCTTGGTACGAAAAAAAAAAACACCCAACAGATTTGGTCTCTATGTCTAATATTTGCATTTATAACAAGTCCAAAATGGTAGTGTCGAAGTTTTTTTTTCTTTTTCTTTCTTTAAAGAAATGACCTCCTTATCTTACCTGGCCACTTTTAATGACAGGTAGGTGCCCCCAGCTGCCCGCTGAACTTCATCTGCACCAGTCTGAGTCACTGAAATAAACCTATTAATTGTGTGTGTAGTGTTGACTATATACAATTAATTAATGCAGTCATTTCTGGCAATTAAAATAGCTTGCTGTGTGGTGCAAGCCATCCAAGAAACCTGTATCTTAATTTTGGTGAATACAATAACATTTTTATTTATATGTTATAATTAGCCAGCCAGTCCATGTATGCAGGTTATAGCTGCATCCTCACTTGGGTGGTGTGCCACCCTCTCATCCAAATATGGTCACTTCTGAGTCGTAGCCTTCTTATATTAACAGTCTGAGCTTCAGACACCGAAATGCACTCCATCTTTAATGGATACTGACCACTTGCAATGCATACATGTGTGAAGCAGGCATGCAGCCTTTGGCAAAGGGTCACAGCTAGATATTTCTTCATTTAATTGGTACCAAGCAATAACAGAACAGGATAATAAACAGAGTAAGTGACATCCCACACACAAATCTGATTGTCAGTTGTAACATTCATGCTGAGCGCTAAGCTGTTTATGAATCACTTACGAGATTGTAATATCTCTGAATAAAAGAAATAGCAGGCTGGAGGTATTTGACTTAAACAAATCTTGATGGGTCTCCAGGCTCACCTTCTTAGACTTGCACATCAGCCTGGTTTAAATGTGCTCCAAAGACACTCACTAACCCAAAAGCCAAATACAAAGTGACACATGAAGGAACACAACACAGACAAAAAAAGATCGTCTCTGTCCTTTACATAAGATGGATGACCTAGATAAAGGTTTATCCTGCAATTAAAAGCTGAAATTAACCCATTTAAATCCATACTGTGACAGGCCTTTTGCCCCACTTGTAAGGATTGGCTGAAAGAAATTGAGCATATTACTACAAACACTTAAAAACCTTCAGCAGCATCCATAAACAGTTTCTATGTGTTGTAGTCCAATGCCTGTAAAACTGTAGCAGGATTTCTTCTCTATGCTGCAAGGGAGGAAAAAGAAAGCAGATTAGAAGAGGTTCTATAATAGTTCCCCCACATAACTTGGACCAGCTGGTGCACACCCACAGAATGGAACAACTGGCCTTTGGGGTTCAGCTTGTTGTCTCACATAGTGATTTAATGAAAGTCATCAAAGAGAAACACAGCAGAGAGTAAGGTTTGAATGAATAACCGAATAATTGCTGAGGCTTTTCGATGTGGTGTGATACAGCCGGACTTGGGAAACATGAAGAAAAGAGGGAAGAGAAGAAGGTTTTCCTCCCCCTGATTGCCCTCACTCTAGATGATGGAGCATGGAGCTGAAAATTTTAAGGAAAACACCTTGGTGTGTTTAACTGGGACCTGATTTCCTTCACCATCATAGGCAAACATATTTTCCTTTGAGTACATTCAGTGCTTGCCTGGAATGATTTGAAAATAACTGGATTGGTTTGAAGATGAAAAATCTGAACGTGGCATGATTCTCCTTTCAGATCACAAACCATCATTTACATTTCTAGACTTTTTTTCCCTCAATTTTATTTCAGCAGTCTGCTCATGCTGACTTATCAGTAACACCTGACCCAGGATTGAGGTAGATCATCTTATTATTATTATTTCAGTCACTGCTGGAAACACTGAAAAAGCACTGAAATGGCTCTTGTTAAAGGATTCACCACTCTTGAAGATGATTACACTAAACAGATGTAACTGGTATTTTATTATTTAGACAATTTCCTCACTGATTCTTAATATATTTTGAAAGCTTCCATTCAGTCAGTGACAGTGCATATGTGTCTTTCCAGGTGTTATACTGATCCCCACCCCAACCGGTCGCAGCAGATGGCCGCCCCTCCCTGAGCCTGGTTCTGCCGGAGGTTTCTTCCTGTTAAAAGGGAGTTTTTCCTTCCCACTGTCGCCAAAGTGCTTGCTCATAGGGGGTCATATGATTGTTGGGTTTTCTCTGTATCTATTATTGTACGATCTACTGTACATTATAAAGCGCCTTGAGGCAACTGTTGTTGTGATTTGGTGCTATATAAATAAAATTGAATTGAATTGAATTGAATCCTATTTTCAAAAGGTTTAAAAGGAAGGCCTTTAACTGCAGGTATCACAGTAGTGCTTACCTCGGAACAGGAAACTCCTGGGTTCAAATCCAGTGGTCAGCTGAGACTTTTCTATTTGGATTTTGCATGTTTTCCCTATGCTTGTGTGGGTTCTCTACAGATACTCCAGCTTCCTCCTAAAGTCCAAAGACATATAGTGTACATGGATTAGGTTAATTGGAAAAAAGAAGTTTATCCAGGGTATACAATCCCTGTTACCCCATGACAGCTGAAATAGGCCCCAGACCCCAGAACTGGATAGGTTAAAGAAAAGTGACGGATGGATGGATGGATGGACTTCATCTGCATCTCTCGACAACTTCAAGTCTGAAGAATTCCACATTTTCTGAGGTGTTTCATGGGAGTCAGGCCACTGTTATTCAGTCTTTTCGCTTTCTCGGCACCATCAAACTGAAACACAATAAATCCCACCATCCCTCTGATATACAGCTGCATGTGTTACTTTGCTTAGACAACCTGAAAAGCTTGAAAGATGCACTCAATATTTCAAAACTTTCTCCAACTCCAAGAAATAAACTCTGAAAACATACGGAAAAAGTACAAAGGCAGAAACCTGAGTGTTTTTATTGATGTCCAACTTTACTCACAGCACTCCACCACTGCTATTATGGCAGGGCTCAGTAATCATTAAAAAAAAAATCCAAACACAAGAGTTTCCTGACTCACAAAAAGTGATCCATGTATTCACCTCACAATTAGATTACTGTAATGCACTTTTTGCTCCCCTTGAAGACAATATTTAGGCTCCAATCCATCTTCAGCTGGAGTGCCATAGGTAATAAAGCATATTATAACTCTACTGAGCTCTCTGCTGGCTGCCAGTGCAGAATTTGCTTCAGTAGTGATGTATGATAGTATGTTAGTGTAGTAGCTAGGATAAGGGCATGATTTTTTTAAAAATTACATGTTTGTGTGTGTGTGTGTGTGTGTGTGTGTGTGTGTGTGTGTGTGTGTGTGTGTTGTGTGTGTGTGTGTGTGTGTGTAATGACAAATTCAAGTTCGACCACGATCTTGTAATAAACACTACTGTGAGCGTCTTTTTTTCTTCATTTGTATTTTATTTAGATGGAATTTTAATTCTTGCCTTGAGATTAAAAAAAAGAGAGAGAGAGAGAGAGAGAACCAGTACTGTAACATTCACATCCTTATAGAAGAAACAAAATCTAGCTAAAATATGAAAAAGGATGTAACAAATAATAAGTTTTCATTTACTGAAAATCTGACAGTGTTATGAAACCAGCTGCAAGTTTCAGACACGTCTTTTGAGCGCAAAATCAGAGCCACCTGTTGAGTAACTATGACGTGAGCTACTGTCCAAAACAATACCGATTACATTTTAGGACATTAAAGGGCTCAAGGTAGTCGTAAATTTGTATTAGTGACATCTGTCTGCAGCTGTAAGACTGACACCTGCTGGGAGATGAGTTACTCCCGGCTGAACTGGGATAGTCAGAGACACCTGTACCCGAGAGGAGGAGTTCTTTACCTTACCAGCCCTTACACTGCGAGAGGAAGAGATCCTAAATGTGTGGCACAGATTACTCACTTTGTTTAAGTGTACAAATTACAGGCATCATAAATGCATGCATGCAAACCGCCTCGGAAAGGGGGTTGGGTTAAGGAGTGGGCACAGGATTTTAGCTTAAATACAAATACTGTATCTATCCTTTCCTTGTTGACTACATCCCCAGGCTTAGACACAACTTAAAGTAAATCTTACCCCCTTCTCTCCACCCAGCTCTGGATGGTGGAGGTGGTAGTGGGGGAAGGAATAAATCATTTGGCACTTGAGGCCCCATGAGGAGACCAACTTTGCCTGTAAAATAATCACAAATACAAGTGAAAATGTTCCATTTTGAACAGCATGCTTCCTAATGTAAAAGTGGCAGGTGGCATATTTCAAGTGGGCTTTGATTGATCCCCAGCTGTTTGTAAAATTGTCTGTCGTCACAGAATTCAGGTCAGAGCGATAAGCATTGTGGGCACTCCCTCTGGGAGTGCTGTTCACATGTTCTCATTCAGACATCTGTGTGGCACACTGTACCACCATGCTGGTAGCAGGCCAGCGCTCTGCTACTGAACAGAAGATGGAGAAAAAGATTTTCAGAACTATACATCACTTTTACATCTGTCCAGTGATTCTTTGAAAAAAAAATAAAAAAATAAAAAAGAAATGATGTGGGAACTTGAAAAAGTTTGGTCCAGAAAAACTATTATGAAGATATTGTTTTCCTTCCCCAGAATTCTGAATTAAAATATTATTTCTATTGAAATAACCTGAAAGGAAAAAAACAGTCACTGCCACAAAGAAACAAACACATTAAAAAAATATCAGAAAAGATGGCAGCTATAATTTTTTTTTTTTTCAAGGTTACTTTTTTTTTTCTCCTGCCAACCTGGCAAATAATCAAAGCCTTCAACAAAGGAAGGGGGGCGGAAAAAAATGAAATAAAAACTACATGAGCAGTCATACATTTCTAATGGGACTCTTTTAATCTTGCAAAGGAGACTTTCAATAGTGAATTAGTCTTTTTTTGTATTCCTTTAATGCGTCCAAGAGAAATATATGCAAATCTCTAGCTAATGCTAACAGCACTAACAAAGGAGCCAGTTCCTTCCTTCTACACTGTGTTACCCAGCCGACAGTGCAGCAGTGGCCAGCATAAAGCCTGCAGATTCTAACAAGGCCTCCTGGATCAAAACCAATAATGAATATATGTGGATGTTCCCTAAAAGAAATATTTCTAGCTTCTACCAGCCAGCCCTTTAGTCATTGCTTTCTCTGGGTTTTTTTTAAAGCCTCAACCAGGCTGTGATTTTATTTGGTAAAAGCACTGAATGTTTTTGGATGGGATCAACATCGGCATTTCCTATTACCCTAAAATAATATATATATATATATATATATATATATATATATATAATTTTTTTTTCCCCGAGTGATTTCAAGTGCCTCAAGAAAACTGTAAAGAAAGTGGCTTGACTTCACCTTGAAACAAATGTGCATTTTAGACAATTTATATATAAAAGAATACATATAAAACTAAAGCAAATCTGCAAAAATTCATGACAATTAAACAAATCAAAAGCGACATTCACCTAAAAAAATGTAGAGCTGAGTAAACTTGCCTCTATTTTGTATTGCTTTATTAATTTTGATAAACTGATAAAACACATTGCCACATTATACACATTATACTTAAGACACACACTCAGAACACACTGATGTAGGCATTAGAAATCCATCTATTTTCATTTTGAGGGCCTGCCTGGCAAAGTCTAAACGTGGTTAACTAGTAGAGGCAGAGTTAATCCTTTTATCTAGATCCCTGCTGCAGGGGATCCCAAACACACACTGATTAAAAAAGGAAACGTGGGCAATGAACAGTTTAAGAATCGTGGGCCCTAAACAGATAAAGGCGGAACATCTTGTTGCTATGGCAGTGCATATGGAATGACTGGCGACAGTTCTCTCTCTCGTCTAATATATTCACATTATTTATGAAATATTTTATAAGTAGCATAGCAAATGCTAAATATAAATCCCAAGGAGATGCTCTGTGCCTTTCCAGCTGGAGTTGTGGAATGCCAGTGCTTGTGTTACACAGTGTCTCCTTTGGAAAGGCTCGGTGTTTGTTCATAAGACACACTCCTTTTGATTCCTCCAGCCTCCTGTTCTTCAATATAAAAAAAAAAAGGAAATGAAAAAAAAACCTCAATCTCTTATTATACTGGCAGATCGAAACCATGAACAAAAGAAACAATTTGATCTGCTCATGTGGGAAATCTGAATCCTCTCTGAGATTTATGCAATGCACTCCAGGATACGAGTAAAGCCAAAAAAAAAAAAAAAAAAAAAAAAAAAAAAAAAAAAAAAAAAAAAAAAAAAAAAAAATTACAGCTTAATACAACAAGAGGCTTTAGATTCTGTGGCTATTTCCCTCCTTTATAACTATTTTTAACAACTCATCAGTCTGTATAATTGAGCTAGGGGTCAAGGAAGGCCAGTCAGATTAACAAGTGTCTGAATAATGGAAACTTGAGTTTATTGGTGTCTGCTAGACCTGAACGAATTCTTAAAGTTATTCAGCTGATTAATATTATGCCTTCCTGTGTGGTGCAGCATGTCGAAATGTTTGCTTCGGTTTTGGTGATTAAACTTCTAACGTTTATTAGTTCATATTATTGACACAACTTAGCCGATATGCGTTTCTTTGTGTTAAACCGTACAGTTTATGAAGGCAGCAAGTTAACCAAGCTTGTTAGCCTTTGCTGATGAATCTGCACTTCAACCTTTCATTCCTATAAGGAAGCTTGTGGTCCAAAAAACCAGCATGGCGACGGCTGACATGCTAACATTGAAACTTCAGAATGTGTAGCCCAAAACCAATGGGTGACTTTACAATGGTTCTGTCCACTTATTTCTCCTTTTTTCTTTTTTAAGCATATTTGTACTGACATCACTGACTATAAATAGTAAACTGTTTTTACACCATTTTATTCATGTAAGGGGTTTTCATTCACTCAAACAGATGATAGTTTTAATGAAGACTACTTTTTTTGACACTAATGGAGAAAAAGCATTCAAGCTGTTGTCCTTTGTCTTATTTTTCTTCCATTGCAATGTAAAACTGCTCTGTTGATGGTTTGGGGTTTGTTTGTTTTTGTTTTTTTCGTTTGTTTGGTTTGTTTTGTTTTGTTCTCCTGTTTCTTTTTGAATTCCATAGGCAAGTTCTGTCTGGTTCCATTGGTTCCATTATACTCTTGGGTAGTTCATGCAGGTGGAAGGGCACAGGATGGCCACTTGCTAGCTGCGAATTTATCAGTCTGTTGTCTGCACTATTCTCATATTGATGAAAATGGATTTCACATGAACTTTATACTGGTAGCTGGCAGATTAAAAACCATTTGATGTCTGCTCTGACTGCATTTGACATTTTTCTTCCCACATGTACCTCCATAGGGTAATAACTAGGGTTGAATTACATGTTTGACAGCAACTTTTGTCAGCTCTACACTAAGCTGCTAATACTTTAAGTAATAATGAATATCTAGGAGTTATTTGATTTCTTTGTCAATTCATTAAGGGTTCCCTTAATTGTAATTTATTATAATATGGACTGATATTGAATTGAATACTTATCATGGAGTTGAATACCATGATAAGATGGTGAATTATTTAGATGTATTCAGTTACAAATGGTACTATGAGGTGATTAAGAAGATAATTCCTCATCCTTTTACACACCAAAGTGACACTGAAGGTAGCTCAACCTTCACAGGCAATTTGTGCTTGGCAGCGTTTTTGTTGACTCAGAATAGGCTTTTAGTTGTGAACACACATGTAACCATGATTGGTCTACATAAAGTTCAGGCAGGCAGCGTTACCTTAATTAACAGAAGACTGTGCATTTTCCTTCCTTGATATCTGATCATGTTTGCAAGACCAGCCCATAAAAATGGCCAAACATTTTATAGGCAAAATGATAATGTCTTATGATTGCGCTCATTTAATCGACTTTTAAAAAATGGTCTTGGTAATTTTTCTTTGGCAAGATGTCTAAACCACTTTGGTGGATGGCAGAGTTTATTTTATATGCACAAACGCATTTTTGTCCTTACAAATGGTAGGAAGTACCAAGAAATGATATCACCACTGTTGGCACATACTGCACATTGGTGTCTTATTCATGTGTCCTGCACCTGCAGACTAATGTGCTTGCTGGAGACACCAATGAGTGGCTGGGTTGCTTTCTACATCCTTTGCTATGATATATCAACTCAGGGGTATAGACATTCCTAGATGGTACAGAGGGAGATTGCAGCAACAGTTCAAAAAGGAAGGGGGAAAAAATCAGTGATTACTCTGTTTGCTGTTTTAATGTCTTCTTTTTCAATCTTAACTCAAATTTTATAAAAAGGAAAAAAAATAATCTTATTAATTTATTTTTAGGAGTAGACCACAGGAATTTGAGCACCCTGCATGTATCAGTATAAATAGTTCCAGGGCTGTTTCGATAATGCACTTCGTGTGGGTGGGGATGAGCATGTCAAACATAACATGACTTTTTATTTTCATCAGAGAGAAAATAAACTTCTGCACTCTTTACAACAATCTGTTTCACTTGCAAGGACTATTAAATAAAAAATATATCTTTAAACATTAAGGCTACTTCTAAGATTGTTTCAGTGTAATTTTCTGAGTTGGAATATAATTTGTATATTTTGTTTTGGTTTATTATGTTAAATTTTAATATAAAGCTTCAGGATTAATGAAACCGTGTTGGGGCTTGTGTTGGTGGAAGCTCTAGTTGCACTTAACCCACTATATAGGTGCTTTTATGCCCAGCAGGAGGTGGAGAAATTGCTTGAAGGAAAAACAGGAAGTCATTGTGTCCTTTTGTTTCCTTTTTGCACTTGATGCCCCAGACTCTAGTGGACACCTTTTGTTACTTTATTACCTTACCACTATTGTGTGTGTGTGTGTGTGTGTGTGCATATTTGAGTGCAATGACGTAATGAGGCTAAACGGTTCTTGTAGCCCAGATCTATCATGCTTTAAAATGTACTGACTACAGTGTTCTTTTTTTAGACAAATACTTCCTGCTACACTTAGAAACCTTGGATGCGTTTTTGGGGGGTCTTTAGTTTTGTGCATGTGTACCCCAGTATGTCTGATCTTTGCTTAGGGTGGGTCTGTGGTTATTGTTGGGCCTGCTGCTCTTTGTCTAGGGGAGCTCAGATTTCAGGCTTTATTTTAGGCTGAGCAGGAATGTCCTTCTCACTATTCTGGTCCTGACTGACTGACGCTGCTGCAGCTCTGGCCTTGAGCCAAATGTCAGTAAATCAAAATCATGCATGTAACTGAAGTGATGTGAAGAATCCTGAAAATGTAAAGTTATTCACCAAGTTTACCTAAACAATGTCATTGGGATTAAGTCTGTAAAATGATATGCATGTTCTCATAGAAATCTAAAATCTTGTGCATGCCCACCAGCCAGTGAATCAGTATGTCTGCATTTGCATATAAAGTTCATTTAAACATTAAATCTGAAGAGAAATGTCATCATTCTAGGACCACAATACCATTTCAGATTTATAAAAGATAACCAAGTAAGAAAATCCATTCACTTTCAACAGAACACTGAAGTTCCCGATAGACTCACCTCTTAGCATTAGCTGGACTGCACAGTTGTGTAACTCGCTCTAATAACTGAGGTTGCTAAAGTTACTTAAGTAAGCACACAAAAGTCAGGAGCAATTCTGACATCTCATCATATGTATGTACCTCATTGCCACAGTTTTAGCCAGGTAAAATGATGACACAGAGGACGTTCAAATAATTATTTTGTAGCACATAACAGGTATGGGAGTGTTTGCAATGGTGCTGTATAGTTTAGACGATATGAGGATGCAAAATTCTGCTCAGGGAGCTGGTACCTGTCATTGATTTGGACATTCAGCTGTCATCTGTATCATATGTTTACCTAATCTATTTGTGGTGGAGTCATCTACATGCAAGTCTCCACAAAAAAAGTTGGATGTTCCTCAAGTAGAAATAGTATAGTTAGGTTTAGTAGTGGAGTCATTCTACTAGTTTTACTTTAGAAAGTAGAATTTGTTGGCCCAAACTCTTGCGTCCCACTTGTTGATTCAGTCTTGCACCAGTCATCTTGCAACTCACTCTGGTTGCTTCTCCAAAAAACACCCTGGTAGAAAATGGCAATCTGCAACCTTACTTGCATACTGGTTCCAGTATGAGACTTGAGAAACTTGCTGTTTTGTAGCACTTCGGTGTAACTTTGGCATTAACTTAAGCCTTTCAGCGCTCAATCTCAGTGCTTCATTACCTTTTTCCTGTTACCTTTGTTATTCGTCCTCCCTAAGGATGAGGTGCATCATTCTGAGGTCCATAACTGTACCTTCAGTAAACCAGGAACAAAAACAAAGGGAATAATGCTTAGCAAAGATTTGTATCTGATGAAGTGTGTAGCATTAGAACTAAACGGGTTCATTATATCTCTACATTGTTGATCTGTTGGTTGCTTGTAAACAGGTTCCTCATCATAATTAACCTTTATTTGGACAGTTGACAGACAGAGGCTGGTTTTATCTCTTTGTCTGTGTTTAAATTATTGAACTGCAGCATTAGATCAGTTGCAGCTCTGTTTTTGGGACTAATGTAATCAGTGTCCTGTGTAGGAGTATCACATAGGCACACACTCTGCACTCAGTCACAGTTCACACACTGCCTGTGTGTGGTAGTGATGATTATGAGTTAGACAAATGTGTCATGATACATTTTTATTAGCATGTTTAATGTTTTAAGAAATGTGTGTTTTAATATACTCTCACCTGCCATTTCATTAGGTACACCTTGCTATTACATGAACCTCATTTTGCCTGTCTAACTGCCTTAATTTTTCACTTTTGAACACAGTTCTCCTCCGTGTTTATGGACCAATCCTCCAATTGGTCCATAAAGACATGGTTGGGAACAATGCTAATTTGGGCTGTGGCATTTAAACAATTCTCAGTTGGTAATAAAGACCCAAGTGTGCCAAAAAAATATGCCTGCATCATTACATTACTTCCAACCTGGGCTGTTAAACCAATTTCCTGTCCTTAGCTGCCAAGAGTATCAATGTCTCTTCTGCTGCTGTAGTCCATCTGCTTCAAGCATTCAGTGTTTTGTGTGTTCAGAGATGCTCTTCTGATTACCTTGATTGTAAGAAGTGGTTATTTGAGTTACCGTGTCTTCCTGTTGGTTTGAATCGGTCTGACTATTCCCTTCTTACCTCTGGTATCAACAAGGGATTTTCTCCTAGACTGCAGCTCACTTCCTCATAGTGTTTGTTTTCAGACCATTCTCTGTAACCTTTTAGAGATGGTTATGAAAGAAAAAAAAATATGCCAGTATATTAGGAGTTTCTGAAATATTCAGACCAACCCATCTGGCCCCAACAACAATGCCACGTTCAAAATCTGTTAAATCAGCTTTCTTCACCATCATGCTGAGTTTGAACTTCAGCAGATCTTCTTGCCCATGCCTACATGCACACACTTACTACAAGTGATTGGCTGAGTATAACTTTATAAATGAGCAGTTGAACAGGTGTAACTAATAAAATGTATTTATTTATATTTTGACCTCAGAATTTTTTTTATATCAAACTTTATCATAGGAAGAATTTGTTTTTACTCTGTGTGGCTATTCTTAGATGTCATCATGGGAAAAAATACCATCTGACAGGCTTTTCTTTGACGGAGGATGATGCAGTGATTTAGGCAGGAGCTTGTACACTTGCTGAACACAAGGCACTCTAAATATTAGGATTGGGAATCAGACAGATCCCTTGATATGAATTTGTGACCAGAAGGATACTTGGGTTAGCCAAAAAAACAGAAAAGGAAAAAAAGAAAAAGTTAACATGTCTGAATCTGATATTGTAGTTGCTATGGGAAAACCTGTATACACAAGTTAGTGACAAGAAAGATCATGAGATTCATTTCTGTATGCAGTTTCCTTAATAAGAAAACCAAAAAACACCAGACAACTTTACTGGCTGACACAGATGGTAAAGGTCTTTAAGCAGTTCAGTAAACGCTGCTGGAATTTTCTGACCTTTTGTCAGATATAGAAGAACGATTTCCATGCTGTTTTCTCCTAATGCTCAATTAGATTAGTTTTGGAAACCCTCTGATGCCAGACAACAATCAGACAAAGTGTGAGTAAAAACCAGGAAGACAGGGAACTAACGAACAGAATATGTAAATATGGTGGATAAGTGGCCACGTTTCCTGGAAAGGGAAGTGATGACGCAGTGGAACAGGCTGAGGGGGAGGGGGCAAACAGGATGCAAACTGCTGTGACTTCCTGTGCATTTTTAGAATTGAGTCTTTCCCATGAAATTCTGTGAACGAAAAACATGTACGCAGCACTTGTTTGTGCACACAAGTACTAGTCATGTTGAGACTTCCAGACATTTATAGAGAGCTGTAGTTCATGACCTTTCTCTTTCTGTTTCCAGGAGATGTTGAGACACTGAAGTGACACTAGACCCTGAATGGATTTTGACTGGGGCTTGTACTGGCTAAGGTGAGCATGCAGTAAATGTACAAAAAAATCCAAACAAAACACAGAAATACACTCTCGTGTACATTGACTCTATCAAATAACAATTAGGACCATTTTACTTTGATCTATAAAATGTTTTTATTATTCACTGTGCCCATGTACCTGATGGTAGGTGCAACATCTCATCTTGTTCCTGAGCAACTTTCACATTGTTAGATGAAGCTGATTCAGGTCAGTGGCACACTGCCAGGCCTGTTGAGACACATCTGTGGTTTTGGTGGGCTGCTGCTAAAAGTTTCTCTTTTACTGCTCTGCTGCCATCTACTCAGCTTGTGTCTGTTTTCACATTTCGTTCACATCAAATGTTTAGCTGGTTTAAATGACTTAAAAACAAACTTAAAAACAACAGTAAATTTTGAGTTACTGTTGTCAAAATTGAATGAGAGCATTCTTATTTTGTTTAAGACCACATTACTTTCCTGTTTTTTCTTTCTTTCTTTTCTTTTTTTTTTTAAAGAAAATTGCATTAACATGTTGGAACGTGTTTACGTTAACTCTGGTTCTCAGTAAGGTTTCCCTGTAGTACAGTCCCGGTATTCATACCCTGTCCTCAAAAAGACTTCCAGCAGCCTGCAGCTCTGCTGTTTGTCCGGTCAGGATGTGAGGCTGACTGAGGGCTGATGTCATCTTTCTACGCTGCTGCAGAGGTGAGCCTTAGGACAGAAAACAGAAAGGAAGGAAGAAAGAGAGGAGGGAGGGGAGCAAGAGTCACAGCTGGAGCACGACAGGCAGATTTAGAGAGGGGTGCTGAAAGGTAGACGGACAAGAAGCATGCGATGCAGATTTACTGCACAAAGTGCATGTCTGAGACCTGGTGCTCTTCTAGTAGTAATAGTGGTGGTGGGTGACTAGGGTGCATGTCCTAGCTTGCAGTTACGGAGCAGGAGTTGCATAATGACTCCCATCCGTTTTACACTTTCTTCTTTGGAATGAGTCCACGTTTTGCGTGTGCGTGTGTGTGCGCGCAGAAGCAGACACAAAGTCCAGGATAGGGTTGTAGTCGAACAGTCTGGTTGTGCAGCTCAGAAGTTTTTGGGTGGGAATAGGAAGGAGCAGTGACCTTAAATGTTGGCTACAGGGGTTTCCTCTCGTGAACTCTGAGAGGTCAGACAGAGGCTAGTGCCAGAGCAAGAAAACAAGGACACGATCCCCAGCTCAGCGCAGCTACAGAAAGGGAAAAATACAAGGGAGGTATTGTCTTAGGATGATATGGGGGGGAAACTGAACTTAAAATCTATTGGAAGAAAGAACGGATATAGCCTAGCATGGACCGTGCAGAGTAAAGACAATGCAATTTTTAGATATTTGAATACGCTGTACAGCCTCGCCTGGATTGTTTCAGGGCTCCACAAGCCTGAACAGTGTGTAATATTTTTCTCTTTTTTTTTTTTCTTCTTTTTTTTGCTTGTGCAGCCCCAGGCAGTTAAACAAATAGACGAGCTGGTGAATGTGCGCCTTTCTAGGACAGTAGCTTCTAGCACTCTTAAACACTGTGCCTCGACATGCCTGAGCATGCAAGTGTACTGGAAATGTTTTGTATAGTATACTTGTGTTGCTGCTGCTAGCAGAAGGGTATCATTCTAGCAGGCAGGCTGGCTGAACGCGGGATGACCCATCTCCCCTGAGGCTCCAAATCACTACATCATCATCAGTTGCTCCTTGCAGTGGAACAGATGAGATTTCACTCTCATCAAACACAGCGCAGAAACCAAGGCTGCTCAGATAACTGGATAGTCTGCCCTTATAAATCTATAGGAATCTAAATTCTTCTGTTCCCCCAGAAGTCTCTTCCTCTGCACTCATTCATTTCTGAGTGGACTTTGCAAAAATTTTAAAAAATGGTCTTTTAGATTGTAACACACACACACCCCACTCTGTTCATTCTGTCTGATCATGCCATGTTATGTGTATATACAATGCACTGATTTGTGCTTTCAGGTGCTGATGTGTGCTGAAGATGAGTGGCGTCGGAGACAACTCGTTGGAGCCGCTGTGCTCCGACCGTAAGCGTAAACTGTCCACCTGTGACACTCCAGGCTTGGGGTAAGTGCTCTAAGTGTATTTAATGCATCAGTCCACTTTGTCCGTCGCTGTTTTTATTGTAAATGCCAGCTGTGTGTGTGTGTGTGTGTGTGTGTGTGTGTGTGTGTGTGTGTGTGTGTGTGTGATGTCACTTTCTTCCTCCTGGCCCCATCCCTGGTTCAAGCATATGTTGCTGCTAACTGAGTATCTGAAGCATCTGAGCCCTGTATGGCCGTATGGCCTGCATACGGATGGGGCATGGGGAGGTGAGGTTGTCATGGCAACATATCTAATCCCTTTGGTGCCTCAGCAGGTGTGACAAGCGTCGGAGGGAACAGGAGAGCAAGTACATCGAGGAGCTTGCTGAGCTCATCTCTGCCAACCTCTCCAACATTGACAGCTTCAACGTCAAGCCTGACAAATGTGCCATCCTCAAGGAGACAGTAAGGCAGATCAGACAAATCAAGGAGCAAGGTACCACCTCCATGTTCAGATTACCCCTTAGTCATGAGCATACACATATTAAAACAAAAAAGAATCATTTTATTTTTAAATCTGTGCATGGAAAGTAAACCGTGGAGAAAGTAAGGATTGTCAAGTACGCTGCTGCAGGACAGATGATGCCAGTGATAAAGTAGTGTGTTTGGTTCATGGCCAGGCCACCTCAGACTGACAGCCAGTTTGGCTGTTTGTATCGCTGGGGGTAAATGAACACCAGTAATTGAGACCAATCCTTGGTGGTCATGGCTCAAGGCTGTAAGTGACAGTGTGTATCTGTTAGTGACAAACCCTGTTTCTCTCTGGGAGACTAATGGTACTGGAGACTCAGAAATCAGACCTTATAGAGAGTCGCTCCTATCTCTAAGCTATTTTTTTTAACCATTTTTGCAGATTTGACACAATTAAATACACAGAAGTGGATAACTTCCTCCAACTGTTTTTAGCCTAATTGCAATTACATCTCTTAGGATAAGTGGGTAAAGAAGAAAGCGAGCAATCATATTGGAATGTACCCAGAGGGTCACAGCTGGCTACTGTGGGTCCTGGTGTTGTGCAGCCAGGTTACCATAGTTACAGGATAAGAATGATGGAGGGGCCTCTCTGTTTTTCTGCTCGTTTCTGTCTGTTGTCTATTTAATACACCTTTAACCACCCCAACCCCTGTTTACACGTCTTCATCTTTAGGGTCAGTTTCCTTGTTTTGTTATGTTTGTTTTTCATTTAGGTCAGCAACTGCTGTCTCATCTCTTCTTGTGCAGCTACTGAAAGTTTGAAATAGCGTTAAATCCAGTGGCATACAGTTTCACATCTTGCTAGTGTTCCAAGTGACCCAGCTATATAGAGTGGTATCTAACAAAGCCTCAGAGCATGCTGATTTTAAAAATAGAAAGGCATGCCAACCATGCAGTCATGACTTGTTCTGCCATCTGGTGGCCAGAAAACATATTTTATTTTAATGTGGGTAATGACAGAAGACCTTTTGTTTTGTTTTTTTAGATTATGACTCAGTATGATGTACAAAAAAAAAAAGAAAAGAAAAAGTTGTTGTACTGCACAGGGAAAATACACAGGTCATGCACCAAGTTGTCCCAAGAATTCAAACTAATCTTGTTGAGTTACACAGTGGAAGTTATTTTCAACAGAACTATAAAATTATTATCATTACCAACAGTGAAATGTGCTTCATTTGTTTTCAGGAAAGAGTTCTTGCAGTGATGATGATGTTCAGAAGGCGGATGTTTCCTCCACTGGTCAAGGGGTCATTGACAAGGACCATCTGGGGCCACTGCTCCTACAGGTCAGTTTGAGGACAATCACTTGGGGGCAAAAGAGTAACACCAATTAGCTCGCTCTCCATATGTTGGAGCTGTGCTTTAGTGATATTGCTGACATGTAGTTGATAAAAATGTCTCAGCTGGTTTCTTTTTAGGCAGAAAAAACGGTAATAAAAAAAAAAAATGTTATTTGCATTGACGGGCCTTCACTCCATTTGGCTCTCCTTTCTTCTGCCCCTGCTGTTTTAGGCCTTGGATGGCTTTCTTTTTGTAGTTAACCGGGAGGGCAGCATTGTATTTGTATCAGACAATGTGACCCAGTACCTGCAGTACAAGCAGGAGGAGCTGATCAACACCAGCGTGTACAATATCATCCATGATGAGGACCGAGAGGAGTTTCACAAGAATCTCCCCAAATCTAATGGTGAGACACGAGTGTCTGTTATGTTTGTGCAAACACATTTAGAATACATAAAACATAATAACACACATATAAATGATGTATCACTTGCACACGTGGTTAAAAAGTTATCTGCATTTTTTTTTTTTTTTTTTTTCATCACAGCCCC
>VVHJ01052937.1:0-10882 GCA_015107715.1 Tylochromis polylepis
CTGACTGAGCTGGAGCTGTTTTGCAAAGAAGAATGGGCAAGAATTTCAGTCTCTAGATGTGCAAAGCTGGTAGAGACATACCCTAAAAGACTGGCAGCTGGAATTGCAGCAAAAGGTGGTTCTACAAAGTATTGACTCAGGGGGCTGAATAATTATGCACACCCCACTTTTCAGTTATTTATTTGTAAAAAATGTTTGGAATCATGTATGATTTTCGTTCCACTTCTCACGTGTACACCACTTTGTATTGGTCTTTCATGTGGAATTCCAATAAAATTGATTCATGTTTGTGGCTGTAATGTGACAAAATGTGGAAAAGTTCAAGGGGGCCGAATACTTTTGCAAGCCACTGTAAATATAAATTCAACACTTTTAATCGGCTTCAGATATCATGTCTGCTTCATTTGCTGTGAAATAACAAGGAAACAAGCTTTACCTGCTTTCCAATTAATTATCCAATTCATTTTGAGCCTTGAAAATGGGAAAATATATTTAATCCCTACACAATTCATGCAAAAATCTTTAGTAAAAAACCTTGAATTAAAGCTCAAAGTCTGCCCCTTCTTCACATTTTGCATGCAAATCCAAATTATCAACAATGTGTCTCTAACCAACAAATTATGGATCTACATTTATTAATTTAAAAACAGTGCGTTGCAAAGGATTATATTTTCTTCTGGAATGAAGTGAAGTTCAGGTATAACAGTAAAAACACTTGACAGTTTCATTGTTCATTAGTCATATAAAACACAAGTATTATAAGTAATATGAATGGATTTTTAATGTAGTGAACATTTTTATAGTTTTATAACTAATTTTAATCTGAGTAAATTACACTGGGGTGTAAACTGACTGACATTTACTTCCTGTAAGTACGTACATTGTAGGCTACCTTATTATTTTACCTTTGCAAATCATATTAAATTCTTTTCAAATTTAGTTGTTGCTATATTATTATTACACTTTAACCACCTACAGCAACATGCTGCTAACATATTCATGCGTCAACCATGAAAATCAAAAACACCAGTTTCTGTAAAATCATCATGCATTATGAGTGCTTTTTAACTTTTAATTTGTTCTACGGGCTACGCCTTGTTTATCCGTAGTTTCTCCTGAATATATTTTCCACATTTGAATGCAGAGCTTTTACTTGATAATGGAACACTTTTATGCTGTGGTATTGCGACTTCAAGTGGAGAGCATTACTACTTCTCCCACCCTTTGATCAAACATGATATCAAAGAAAGGTCATGCTGCTCCTCCTGCTGAAGTGAGCTATTCTGTATGTTGGTCTATACTCAACTGTATCTTGCGTTAATAAAAAATAAATGAAAAATATCTAGTTTTTCTACATAACTCCACCACGTTCACTCTGCCTCGTACATACGTGTGCTTTGAGCTTGACAGATAATCATTTCTGTCTCATAATCCATCACTGTGAATATAGTTGGCTCTCTGCAAGGACTTTGCTTCTTCTTTACTTGATTCATATAATAACTACATAACAAACAGTTCAATCTGAGAGGTATTATTAATCCCAACAATGCAAAGCCATGACAGATGCTTCCCTTCAGTCATCTGCACGACAGACTGCTCAGTGATGGCCAGCATCTCAGCAGAACTCATCCCTCAGATACTTCATCTTCGACAGAATATCCCCCGAGAGGAGCAAACATGACTAACAAGCAAGGATCCATCTGTTGTAAACACTGAGCGAAACGGACCCGACTGCCACAAAGCAGCTTTAACGCACCTACATGCCAAAGTGCCCCCGTGAATGTGAATATATTGCAGTCAGTGTTCTGATAATGAGTTAGCGCTGACCGGTGGCAAGGTCAAATCCCTGTGATCATTTGAAATTATAATAATGAGCAAAACTGTTCTAATTCTGGTCTTTCCACAGTAATATGTTTGTGCATGGTGGTTACAGCATTAACACTGAAAAATCAAAGACATCCAAGTCAACCACAGTAAACCCTAAAAGATCAAAGCAGTTTGGTCTTACTGTAAGATTTGTTAAGCTGCTTCCTGATGTTAAGCGGTGCTGACAAAGCAAATATATACTGACTTGTCTTTTAAAATCTCCTGAACTATAAAAGCTAAAAATAATCATAAATCAACTCAGATTATTTTATTGTCTTTGATAAACATCAAACATCACCCGTCGCATGTCAGAGCTACCTCCCTTCTTTATGCCTATGTAAAGACAGCAACACCTACCTCACATTGAACGTACCAGTTTGTATTTATCAGAGATCGCAAAGGGGAAATGTGCACCGTGCATGAGCCTGTGAAAGCTTGCATGCATTCTGACACCCTATACACATACACATACACACACAAACACAACGCAGCCTGAGAGAAAATACAGGGCAGCTGATTCAATGTGAGCTAATTCATTCAGTCAGTGTATGTCCCCAGTCAAAGGCTGGTCCCCACAGGCCAGTACAACATCTGCATGTGCCCCCATTGCTCTATCTGCGTGGCTTTCATGTTGCTCTCAAGGGACTCGGACATTTTCTCAGTCTGTCAAGTTTGTCCTGTTGAATTTGTGCTACACATTTTACCGCAATTATGAAAGAAAAGCACAGAAAAGAGAATTATTAAAATAGTGCTCAACCAAGTTCAAAACCCTGAAAAGAAAAAAAAAAAAAATCCATAACCATACCCTTATCACTTTCCTTTCATGTGGTCTAACCCTCAGAGTGGACAAAGATTACAGAGATAACACATTAAGTTTAGAAGGAAGTATTTTTTTCTGTGCTGAGACCCTTTATTTAGACATTAAAACGAAAGAGAAATCGATTTACAAGACCTTGATGCACATGATGTCCTTGGCTTCCTACATCAGCTTGGCGGAAACCATATGCAATTAATTTATTTCCATATGCCAATGTGAAAATAATAAGTGTGAGTAATCCTTAGGGAGATTTAGACCAAGTGCAAGGGGACGGCTGTAATCTTATAATCCTTTGTAATGTTCTAATGGTCTCTCCAAGCTTATTGACACTAAACTAACTTTCCCAGAGGTACGCAAACACAGATACAGATGGACCAAAAGAACTAATGTGACTAATGCTCCCTGTGTAACTCAACAATCTCTTCTGCCGAGCTTTACAATAAAATCTGCGATCCCAGTAAAATAAAATCATATTGTGTCACTGCAATAGTTATCTATAAACATGTTTTCAGACCTTAGTCTACGATCAAATAAATAAAAACTTTCAAAAATAAAATATCTGCTTGTAAAATGGACAAGTATCTATATAAAATTAATAAATAATAGTAGTCCAGGGTTTGACAATGTAAAAATTTCCACCCACAGGAAACATAATATCAAAGGTTTTAAAGAAAATGCTGCATCCATAATGCTGTAGCATCCTATTGTCCGGCCAAAGTTGCGGCTGAAGCGGGTGGTGACCGGATCGGCTGCAGGAACTCAGAGGTGAAGACGGCTTCAGCATACTCCTCCACGACATCCTGAAACTCTGCTGCCACATCAGCCAGAGCCTCCGACAGCAACTCGTCAGCCAAGCTGTTAGATGATAAGAGGTGCGGATGTTAGAAGACATGGTTATTTTCCTTAAAACAGATATAACCTTCTAAGAAAAAAAAAAAAAAGTCTTCTAAAAATTGAAAATGTATAAGCTTCAATTTGGTAGAAAAGTCTAAAATAATTCATTTGTGGCATCAAAACAAGTCACATATGACAATGATATTTATGTCGCTACTGCTCCTGCTATTTTTGGTCTTCTTCTCACAAGATTTGAGGCCAGAAATTTTGAAAGACATGCAAAATAAAAAGGTCAGTGGACCTGGAAACAATGTAAAATGGAAATTACTTGAAACATGTCCTTTGAAATTATAACCACTGTGCACAAAGTAAATGTAAATCATCAGTCTTGTGTCATTATCTGCAAAAATGCAGAAGGTCCAATTAAAGCCAGTTTCTCTGCACAAATGCGGTATCTGTTTGTTTTTTTTAAGAGGTGCACATGCAAACCGTAGTTTAAAAAACATAAAATGGAGCAAAATAACTCTGAAGCCTCATGAGCTGTGTGCAGCACCAAGCTAAATTTCAGTGTTTGATCATTATCTGGGTCAGCACACACACACAAACACACACACTCAGGCACAGACTCAAGCAGGGACATAGAGGATGAGGGAAAATGGGAAACACTCTCAGATATCCACTGAAACGTCAATGCAACAAAACTATCACAGTAATTGTGTGTTTTTGAACTCCCTGTTCCTTTAAAGGGTCAT
This sequence comes from Tylochromis polylepis, assembly GCA_015107715.1. Lineage (NCBI taxonomy): Eukaryota > Metazoa > Chordata > Actinopteri > Cichliformes > Cichlidae > Tylochromis > Tylochromis polylepis. The sequence continues at coordinate 4,270 of VVHJ01052937.1, forward strand.
GACAAGAACACTTCGCTCACAGCACCGTATAGCGAGAGAAACCCAGAGGAAAAATCTGTCGCTGTGGTTTGGGAACAGGCATTATAAAATATCATTAACACTAATATACAAGGAACCGTGCTTGCCCGTCTGAATTACTCCAAATAATCTTTATATTCAACACACCAGTAACTGCACAGTGTACCGTTTATGCTAATGTATGAAAATCAGAATAAAAAGCAGATTCATACAAAGTGAACTAGGATCCTAGGACCCTACTACTAAGTTTTGTTTATATGTATAAAGAAATTCAAATAGCTGTTTTGGCAGTGCTGACGTCTTTCTATCTTGCAATCAGTCTGTTAGCAGACAGAATGAATGAGATCCTCCAGGTGGTGAGGCTCCACAGCAGCACAGGGCGGCTCATTACCATCTCATCACACAGAAAGCTTTCTGCACTGTGTCAGAGCAGCAGGGGTCGTACAAGTCGTCGCACAGTGGAGTCTATCTGTATGTCTTCTCTGTCTCCAAATACACTGAGATAATTGGATGGTTTCTCACACGATATCTTGTTGTTGTTTTTTCTAAGTACAGATTCATGTCTTAAAAACTTTGGCTTTTTGATGTGAAACTGATAATGAGCCAGTGACACAGTCAGCCAGATCCCATGGGTGGGACTGGACAGTCTTTCAGATCTAAACTTTTAAAAAAAAGACTGTTTATCGAGTTGTTTGGTATCCCATGCAATTCTGTGACGCAGAAGAAAAAGGATTTCAGAAGTTTAGAACTCGTATATTAAACGCATAAGTTCAATATGTTCACAGTGATGGCAGGAAGCCAGCGTCGCACCAGCAGCAGTCTGTCAAGTATGTACGTTTGTGAGTGGGAGAGAAGACCAGCGGCGAACAACAGAGGCGCACTATGCAAACCATAATCTCTGCATGATCCTCTCTGAGTGAGCGCCTCCTGCTGTGCACAGTGTCTGTCAATCACATCCAGGGACAAAACAAAGAACAGAAAGGACAGATCTGCTTCAGCGTGGCTCTGGTTACAAACACTAAGCATGTCATATCATTAATATGTAGGACAACTTAAAACAAACTCAACTCCACAAAAAAGCTAATTAATTTCACTCTTAAACTGTTGCACAACACTGTTGCTTGTTGTTTGAGGGCGTTCTAGATGAAACTGAAGGCTGCTGGGAGCTAATGCCCCTCAATAAAGACATACATGAACAGTGGATGTGCATTTAGAAGGATAACTTATTCTGAAAGGGGAAAGCTGTAGCTTCACAACCAGTGTTTATGCCTATCATCATCCAGCACTGGTACAGGACAGAAATCAATCAACAACCATAATGCAATCCTTGTTGTTGCCTGTGCGGTGGCCGAGGAAGAGAACTTCATAATCCGTGTCAAAGGAAGCAGAAACAGCAAAGCACGCACAACAGGATCTCCTGCTCTCCATCGGTCATATAGCAAGCACATCAGCCATTGCTGCATGCACAATTTTATTCAATGCTTGCCTTCAAAATGACTGACAAGAGGTCAGAATGTTAGACCATGGCAAAGAAAAATCTCACTGGGCAGCACTGCTACTTCTGTCTCTCATGTTGGACTGAGCACAGACTGACTTACTTTCACATCCTATGGTACAAAGTGATATAGCAGAAGGGCCAGCAATAGCAGATTAGCATGCTAATACCGAAGGAGACGTATGCAACACAAGACATAATGTCCAGCCATCTATTTTCTTAACAGCTTGTCCAATTCAGGGTCGCAGGAGGGCTGAAGGCTATCCTGGCTGTCACAGTACAAATAGTGGAGTCCACCCTAGACAGTTTGCTAGTCTACTGCAGGGCTAACACAGAGAGAAACACAAACATACTGCATACTCACATCTACAGCTACTTTAGAACCAATTAACCAATCACTAATTAACCTAATATGCATGTCTTTGGGCAGCAAGAGGAGTACCTAGAGAGAACCCAAGCAGGCACAGGGAAAACCCACATAGAAAGGACCCAGCTGGTCAGTGAATTTGAACTCAGGACTCTCTTGCTGTGAAAAAAACAAGGCTAACCACTGCACAAACTGTGTCGGCCAACATACAAAGCAAAAGGTAGCACCAGTGGAGATCTATGCACACAAGACGTAATGTCACAGGTGTTAAATGAAGCTGTTGTTTGTAAATGTTTAAAACTGTTTTTAATCATATACTGTCATCTTACATATTTCACCTTTAAACTTTAGCTAAACACAAAACAAGAAGGCTGGAGAGGTTGAGGGAGCTTATAAAAATCTCTACTGTGTAACTATAAGCCACCTATAGCACAGTATTGAGATCCCTCCCCAGAAGCCCCACTCACACCTTGACCCATGTGATTCTAATCACTCACATGATGACAAGGTGCATCAATGCAGTGTGACAACGCCACTAAGAGGTAAATTCCTGAGACTCCCTATCAGCTTTTATAACTGAAAAAGCCTCTCAGATGAAAGGTGAAATGTCTTTAAAAATCTAAAAATAGAACTGCAGTTGTCTTAAACTCAAGCACTTAAGACTATCCAGATGACTAAGAACCTACACAGATCATAACTGCAATGCATACTTCAAACATTGGTGGCAATCAGCCAGTGCAAAGAAAATTCCCTGATCAAATGTTTATGCACATGTCTCGTTAGCTTTTAAGTCATTATTAAAACAGTCAGTTTTCTACCTGTCTGCAACAGCCCAGGGGTCGAAGCTGCCGACAGCCTCATGAGCCACAGCACGCAGGTAAGTCTCATAGTCTTCCCGGTACTGCCGAATGCTTCTCAGCATGCTGCCTGGCACTGAGATAACAGTTGCCTTGCTTCCCTCCAGAGGGCCAGGGAACATGGTGTTTTTTGCAGGATGCTGCTCATCTTGGGATACCTCCTCTGTCAGGCTGTTCTCACACAGGAAGCTGCGAATGTGGAAAAACAAGACGATGCTCAGAAGCTGAGCCCAAGAAACATACTTTTTCAATATGTCAAAATTATATTTTCAGTTCAATTCAATTTTAGTATCATTTTTAAAGGCACTTTAGGGCATTGTGAGGTAAAAATCTCATAATATTATAGAAAGAGTGAGAATCCCATTGAGAAAGCAACACGATGAGTAGATGACCTCTAAGAGATGTTTATGTGGAGAAGAGGCAACTCTGTGGTAGAACACAAACTCTCGCCGTGCCTGACGTGAGGGTGTAGATGATGAATTTAGGAGAGGTGTCAGAGTGCAAGCAGCTCTCTTGCTTGCCCCTTGCTTAGAATGAGTAGGGGCTCAGCTGGGCATCGCCATGGTCTGGCTTTATAATCCTCTCTGCTTTGACAAATCAGCCTGGCTCTTGCAATGGCGCTCACTGTGCTATATTTAGTGTTGCAGCAGCTCCCAAGCAAAGTGCCTCTCTATTGTGCTCCCTGGGCCTCAGCTGAACTTGTTTCAGTTTTGACTACTGGGGCTGCAACCCCTGGGGTGGCCATAAATATCAAAGTGCCAGCACAGCGAACCATGCTTCCAGTCTGAAATGGGTCGATTTACTGTTTGACGGCAAAAACAACAATACTGTACCCTACAAACTCGCTTATTTTTAAAGTCGGAATGGCTCCCATGCTTCTGAAAAGAAAATAGACCAGCCTGTGTTTTCTGTGAATGAAAACCATTCGGATACTTTGGCACAAAAGACCATCTGCAAAGCAAGATTGGTCTTGCATAACAATCTGTGAAAAGGTGATATGAGTGCTGAGAGAAAAAAAATGCAAATTAAATATCATGACAAATTCTTAGTAATAGTTTGTCACTCTATTGTGCCCTATGAAATTCACTCCAAACTGAATGAGACATCCATGATGAACATTCATTTCTAAATCTGTGCTTTCGCAACTGTGTGTGCATTTCTGTTGGGGTAGTGCATACAAGTACCAAATTGCTGAAACACTAACAAAACATCCTCTATCCATCACGTTGTAGCACCTACAACTTGGCCTGCACACGGGATTTACACAAACCCAAACAAGCAAGCGGCATTAGCCATTAGCGCGATCGCCTCAGGTTTGTCTTCTCATTTCTCTACAAAAGCTAAAGCCACGCAGAGCCTGGCAAAGATGGGACCTGGCACAGGACGGTGCCATATGTGATATATCAAAAGGGATGCAAGCTGAGCTGAAGCTGAGTCAGATAAAACTACAAGTGGCTGAAAGATAGTAAGGGGGTGATTCAAGCGAGGCTCACAGAAGCCTCAGTGACACCAGGGAAGATCAGTGTGGAAAGAAACAGGTGGAGGATACTAGGTATAAAAAAAGAAAAGAAAAAAGAGCCAGAAATCCTCAATATTTCAAAAAGAAACCTATTGTATAATATTGCACTGGACTGTTTTAAATGTGGATGCAGAACTTAGAAGACATCACAACTACAAATCTACCAGGTTACAAAGTAACTAAATACAGGAGGGGACAACCACAGAGAAAAAGGTGGGAGAGAGTGGTGTGGGGGGAAAAAATGCACGGTTTTTAATTTTTCTGAGTGAGCTTTTTATCTTTTTATTGATTTGCTTGACCTGCTGATGGAGCTGCAGGGGGCATGGGGGAAATTGGGGTTTGGGCTCCTCACCATGGATACATAAATCTTATCTGCTACTCTGCTGATGTGTTAAAAGATTGTCTCCGTGGTTGTTTGACAGTGCTCACACAGGCACAAGAACAAAGACACCCAAAGTAAGGAGCACGTGCTGTTTTGGAAAGAGTATTTAGCGCGACAAAGGTAGCGTTACGCCTGGTGATAGTCAATGGAAGTGTTAAAAACCTCTGGGCTCTCCTGTTTTAAGTCATTACTGAAAAGTAACCCTGACTATACTCAGCATAGATTAAAAGAAAAGAACAGAGAAGCAGCACTCACTAAATATAAAACTACTTTATTCTTTCACTTTGTATTCTTTTGAAAACTCTCCCGATCAATCCTCACCTTCCTTGGCTCAGTGCCTCTAGAAAACCAGCTTAATACAAAAATCAGGAAACCAATAACCGATACCATGTGACAACGTCCCTCTTAGCTATCAAACAATAGCACTGAAGAAGCCTCCAGTGATAGTCACACTGAGAAAATTATGCAGCTTTATTTCTGTAGCACGTTATTTTCCCCCATGGTGTGTATAAATATGTGTGTGAGGCACAAAATGACGAGCATGTCGCCTGATGTGTCTGTCAGGACTGAAAAATGTGGGCTGTAAACAACTACTCAGGGCTGAGACAGCACACATGATGAGCTCTTTGCTCATTTTCCCATTCCCAAATTAAAACTCACCATTCTGCTACACTGAACACCAGGACAGTCAACACTGACAGAGGATTAACACAATCCCACATCAGCACGAAAAACAAACCACAGTTTTAACCACAGGTTTCGATCCAAGGGCTGTAGAAGCAACAGGAAAGAGCTGCAGCTGTGAAAAGCTGCTTATCAAAATAACTTTCCTAAATGTCTGAAAAATTATGCTCCTAAGAGAGCAACCACTGGGTTGACCTGCTGCTCTCTGGCATCAGTTTTAGAATTATCATTATTTCTCAAGATGTGATCATTTTGGTTAGAGAGGTGAACGATTTGGAAGTTGTGGTTGTGACTATTATACAAAGGACTGCTGCGCACTAAATCTGACATACCCGAAATGTTATAAAGCAACAACAGTTACATTTAGCGTATAGACTGCAACAACTTAAGGTGAGGCTGTTTTTAACTTATAATGCATCCTTGGTGGTTTACTTCGGCAATAGCTTGGATGCTATAATAAATACTTTTCACTGCTTCATCTGTGCTGGTATGTGTTGTACTATGTGGCACCTGGGTCCGTTTATCCTTCAGCACAGGTAGCTAATGCATCTCCCTCACAGTTCAGTTCATTTTACGAAGCAACTCTGTGTCCCCCAAAGACAGCTCTGTAAAACAATGTGCCTAATAAACACAATTTCTCTCCCCATCTCACAACAAACGACTCCCTACTTCCAACTTTATTACTTCTAAGGGGGACAAAGCACTGTGAAAAAAAGAGATGCTGTAGGTGGACAACAAGTTCCTTCTTGCACTTTTTTGCACAGAATTCAAAAGAAAACAAACAAACTATTTGTCAGAGTATATTCTCTGAATTAACAACCCACAGCATGTGCAACCTTTATGACCTGCTGATAGCGCTGCAGGGAGGTTTATTCTTCAGTTAGAGTTTTAATATATGACACACAAATATATGATTGTTTTAATCTGAAGTAAACACAAGAATGATTACTTTTTCCCAATAGTACTATATCGTGCAGTAGTCATGGAGTAACTGCTGAACAGGCTGGGTCTTCATTTAGAGAATAGAGAATGGGGACAATATATAGAATCCTTTTTACATATGCAAATGAGTACAATTACTGCATTACAAGCAACCTCGGAGCCTAAAAATACTATGCATGCAAGAGCCAAAGGCACGACCACCATCAGTCTCGTCTTACAGTCATTTTTGTACTATATACACTCAACAAAAATATAAATGCAACACCTTTGTTTCTGCTCCGATTTTCCATGAGATGGACTTAAAGATCTAAAATTCATTCCAGATACACAATATTACCATTTCTCTCAA
>VVHJ01052938.1:0-10724 GCA_015107715.1 Tylochromis polylepis
ACTGGAATATGGTGTGTGTGTGTGTGTGTGTGTGTGTGTGTGTGTGTGTGTGTGTGTGTGTGTGTGTGTGTGTGTGTGTGTGTGTGTGTGTGTGAGAGAGAGAGAGAGAGAGAGAGAAAGAGAGAGTGAATGATCTTAAAGTTTGGGAAATACATGCAGTCACCTTCCTGCCAAGAACTGGGAGAGATGATTCAGGCTGCTTTCCTGTAGTGGTCAAGTGAAATGAAGCTAAAGCTCAGTGTAAAGACTGGAATTTGAATTTTACTAGTCTGGCTATGACTAACCTCTGGTAAGGGGGTGACGGTGGGGGACAGCATATTTCCTAAAATGTCAAACACGGCCAATGATAGGATATGTTTAACTCATTTTGTGTCATGTAGCCTGCTGTATTCTGTATTTTTCATCACTAACCAGGGTTTTTCCTAGCTTAAACAGACCTCTGGGGAGCCCGGTTGAGTCTTTTGTTTAAGAGTCTTTTGTTCCTTTACTAAACAGAAGTCTGTTGGTTTTGTTAAACAAAAATGTTTGTTTTTTTTAAAGAAAACCATGCCAGGAACAATCCTCCTCACAAACCCGACTTAAACCTGTGATGCTGTTTTTCTTTTCTGCCTTTGTACCAAAGTGGCTTATGAGGCAAGTCCCTTAAGACCCCACGCAGTGGTCATTTTCTGTTCTTTTGCAATCACGGTAACCGTACGGATGGCACTATTTCAGGCATTTTCAAACGAGAGAGGTCTGCAGCAATCCACTCCAGTGTTTTACGAGGAGCAGTGTCAGCACAGCTGTTGCCTAATAGTAGAGTTTGGACCACAGGTTTCTAAGAAATCACTGAAGCAAATGAGTGGTTTCCTTGTGGATTTAAAAAGGTTGCCAGTTCAGTCACACTGATTTTCGATGACCCTGTGAGAGAGTGGAGGTGAGCTGGCCTACTTTAAAACAGGCCTGTTCCTTGGGTTCGAGTTTAAAAGCTTGTGTGATTTTTTTTTTTAAATTTTATTTTTTGGGAAATGTGTCATTAGATTTTTTTTTCCCCTGGAAACTGAGACAGATAGATGAAGTAAGAGTGAAGACCTGAGTGTTTAAATTAGCTCTAACTGATAGTATGCACCAGCTGGCACCACCTTTCTGTAATCCAATTAAACTCTGACAGACAGGTATTCATGCTCGTCTGTGGCCGCTCAGTTATTCTGTCAGATTTTTTTTTCTACCCACAGGTGAATGCTGCCTTAGCACTTTTTTTTTTAAGTTATATGTAACACTAAAGCTGCTGAAGGTGGACTTAACTTAAAGTCGTTTGACAGACGAGCTCTTTCTCGTTGGTCCTTTGGCTAAATCCCTGTCAGCTGTGTAAATGCAGCCATAACACAGCCTTTCCCACCAGGTCAGGTTACCCCTGTTTGTACTTTTAGCTGTCCCTGTTACCCCCACCCCCCGACCGTCACCCCCACCGTCACCCCCACAGCAGAGCTGACCTGCCTCTGCTTACAAATCATATTATTTCCATCATGTCTCTCCCTCACATTTTTATTCCTTCCTTCCTTCCTTATGACCTATTTACACACATGACTTTGGGCCCTAAAGCCAGGGGGGTATTCCCCCATGACTGCACTTAAGTTTTTATAAAAATGAATATTTATATTCATAGGGATACAGCAGCGTCTCAAGAAACTGTGGACAGAAAGGAATTGTATATCCTTGGTCGTAGATGAATGAAACGTACTGACTCGGATTACTGAAGTGCAGACAATCAGGATGGATACATCCTACGATCTTTTTTCTGTCCACTATCTTCACTCTTTTCATTTAATCACTAATGATTATTAAACTCTGGCTTTCACGCCCGTAGTTTGCCTTTTTGTCCCATCTCCTGCCCCTCACCCCCAACCAGTCACAGCAGATGCCTGCCCTTCTGTGAGCCTGGTCCTGTTGGGGGGTTCTTCCTGTTAAAAGGGAGTTTTTCCTTCCCACTGTCCCCAAGTGTTTGCTCACTAGGGGGTCGTCTGATTGTTGGGGTTGTCTCTCTATTATTGTAGGGTTGCTTTATACCTTACAGTATAAAGCATCTTGAGGTGGCTGTTGTTGTGATTTGGTGCTATATAAAAGGTTTTCCTGACACTTATTGGCAGTTTTTTGTCCTAAAAGCAAACAGACCACATTTGAGACAAAGTGTTATGCTATTACATATCATTATTATATTCAGCACCTCTGCTGATCTGCTGTATAGTAAAGGTTTCATAAAGATCTTGCTCTTTTTAGTTGAACAGTGTTGATTTGTGAGTGTTTAAAGTGAATGTGGTATAACATGAATGTCAGAGTTGTGTTAAAGTAGCAATATGAGCTCTCAGTGCTGCCATGGTGGCTTCGTTTCAAAATTTCTATCTATCGATCTGTCTGTCTGTCTATCTGTCTGTAAAGCACAGTGAGATTATGCGTACACAGTTAGAAGCAGGATGGAAACTGCTGTAGATTTTAACAATCACACAAACTGTGAAGATGATTATAAGTATTCCAGTATGTGAATGTATAAAAACATTAGCATTAATATCAGCCTCGTGTGGCGAATCATAGATGTTTGTTGTTGTTTTTTCTTGCTTTTAACCCTTAGCATGTTGTTCGATCACATTTGATTTTTTTTTTTATAAAAGGTCAGTATTTATTTTTACAGGTGCCTACCACTTTTATCGTGTCTGGAAAGGCGACTGAAACCACGAATGCCAGATTTTACTTCGTGTCCTCCTCGTCTTCCTCTTCTCGTGTTTTATATTACTCTGAATTAACACTGCAAACAAACGAATGCTGTATTTTATTGAAAATTCAACAGTTATTATTGTGATTGTCATATTTTGCCTGTTGCACCTTCTGCATGCCTGCCTATCGGACATAGCTCTGTAATAAATCTTTACAATAACTGAACGCTGTGATTGTCGCTGAATTTTTGTTTGTTTGTTTTGCTCTTCAGTCAGGAAAGAAGTTAAAGCTTTCCTTCAGTCACTTCAAAGAAACACCATCCAAACTCCTGGATGTCATTACATTATCTGTGTAAATTACATTTGGGATCTCACTTTAAAGATGCTGTAAGTTTAATAAGACCCACAGTACGTGCAAAGAAAGAAACAAGTGGGGAGAAAATAGGATAATTACTAAAGTTATTCCATAATCTTCATTCCTCGAGACACATTTCTCATGCAGGAACAAAGCTGGACCACCTCAACCGCGAGCTTTGGAGATGACTCAGTGTGAAGCGTTAGGGAGCACTTGGCAGGGTGGCTGTAGGATCTGACACAGCACAGAGCATGTCAGAGCTGGTAGCAGTTACATGTAATAATCAGATTCAGACCAAGCTCAAATGCAACAAATCATCTCTGACAGCTGGACGTTCTGAGTGTGCCGGCTCAGCTCGTGATGCACTCTTTTAGTTTTTTATTCGTACTGTAACTACATAAGTAACCACAGTGACTAGTGATCTGAAGCGTCTTTGCTTGGAGTACGGCGTGTAATTGGACTATCTGTGAATCAGAGAATATCATGTCAGTCCTGTAAGTGACCTCCAACACATTATCTGGCTTCATAGAGATTTTTCTGCAGGGCTGGTGGAAAAATACTGTGCCTTTCTCACCATCCGTCTCCATGGAGCACCACTAACGTCCATCATCGGGAATTCTGACACAAATACTCAACAGTCTCCATCAGCTATCGCTTCAACAAATACCTGCACAGGTTTTACAAATCCCCATAATGTGATCAATAACACATGCAGGGAGCTCCCGTCCTAACAGGAAGAAGTGTATTTAAAACCATTAATGGTGACTGCATACCACCTGCTGACTCTCTACAACTCTCTAAAATGACCCATCACTAATCCTGCCTGGGCATTTTCTGCAGTATGAGTTATAACCGTTCAAAAACAGACCCTAAATATTTTTACTTTACTGGCACTTTCTTTACAAGAGCAGCAGATTTACTGCTTAGTTCCTCTGGAGGTACCATTGACGTAAAGTCATAGGCTCAAAGTATCTCAAAACCTAAACGTGATTATCAATATTCTCGATGCTGCACGGTTTATAAAATCAATCTTTTGTTTTCTGAGGGGGTCTGTGGTTTCTTGCAGATGTAATCACTTACTGTTTGACTGTAACATGATGAAGTGTTTGAGACAGAAGAAGCTGCTTAATCACACAGTGGGGAAGATGGACCAGCGACCTGAGTGATGACACCGAGGCAGACAACGGCAAAACCAATGTGGGCAGCTGCTGCAGCCTCTGAGAGCTGTTTCAGAGAGAAAAACCAAAGCACTGCTACTCAGTTGAGTAGAATAGTAACTGTTCTACAATTGTCCTCAATTTGAATGTGGATTTCAACAGGATATGAAATTGCCCACTCACTTTTTTCACATACATTATTTAGAGTTTGTTCTTTAAACTTGGCTGGATCATGACAACTTTGGCATACAGAGCAAAATCTTCTGAAATCTTCTTTAGTTTGAGTTTGAAGTATCAGCTGTGGCTACAATCAAACTCATTTGGCCTTCTTACATTAAATCGCTTAATCAGTGTTTTACAATATTTAAATAATGACACATGGAAAGCTGTATAACACTGAAACTTGAGGCCTACAGCACCTCCTGGCTGCCATAAACGTCACTTTCCTTATTTTGTAACCTTCATGTGTACAGTGTCTCCAACCCAAAACAGCAGGATTACACCATTAGCTGTAGTTCCAACTGAGTTCATGTATTTAGGATCATAGCTTCAGTTTAGCCCTCCAATCAGCTGGGACTTCACTGAGTCTCCACTTAAAGCAACAATACAAATCAAAGACAACTGCTCCTGTCACTACAACCAATGTTTCTTTGTTTTTTTAACAGCAGGCACAAATTCAATAAAGGAGTGTACAGTTCAGTGGCATAGCTCATTTATTACTGAATAGAAATTGGACATGAACACGTGCAGACTAAAAACCAGTGTAACAAAACAGACAACCCTAAAATATTTTTGCAGTAAGTCTGCATTCCCTGCTGGGAGGTCAAAAAAAAGAAGAAAAAAAAGTCAAATAGACAGTATTCTTTTGAAACTGTACAAAATACAGCATCAGCAACACATCTGTTCAATAAAAAAAGAAAACAAAGACTGTGCAAACATTTTGATCTTTCCTGAATGTTTATTTTACATTTATTCTTCAGTACGTCCACTGAGCCATTAGCTTTTATAAATCAAAGCATTCACATTTTGTCAGTGGTCATCAATCCGTCTTTACACTGTAAATAAGTTCCCCCCAAATGTCCATAACATTATATGTAAAACTAAAAAAAAGAGGGGAAAAAAAAAAAAAGAGGGGGCTGGGTTGGGTAGGCTAGATGGTTTGTCAGGATATATGGTTGGGTCTGGAGCTGATGTCACACTGTAGCCTTGCCTTTGCCAGTCTGGGCAGATGTTTAAAGGAAATCGTAGAGCACCTCATGGTGGTGGTCACAGCTGCAGTCTGCGTTCAGATGCAAAACCATCAACCACCCAAGATAAATGTCAGCTACAGATCTGCTGCTCTGTATGAGACTCAAAGCAACCCGATTCCATCAAAGACATTTGTACATGAGACACATGGTGACTGTTTCCACTGAGATAAATCACAATGCTGGCAGATATTAGAAAAATTAAAATCAACTTGTGTATGCTGATGGTCTAATGCAGGGTGTGCATGAGAAACCCAGCAAATTTAGTACTAAGGACACCTGCTGGTATACAAAACAGCAAATCCAATTAAACGTGCTCTCAGTCACGGCAGCTTCGACACAGTTTTTGGAAAGTTTTGGTCTGCAATAAAGCACGGTTCAAAAATCTCTTGTTATGTGGATGTTTGGTTAACTTCTGTTTTACCTGCTGCACAAATATTTAATTTAAACATGAATCTGTCGCCAATGTTCAGAGGACGCATCTAATTTGATTTGCATGTACTCAAAGTACTCATGTGACCATCAGCCCCAGAGCCAGAGTGCATCGGTGCAGGTCTCAGCGACGGTGACGGCTGTGTCCCGAGTGCCCACTACTGCTGTGGTGTTTGCTCTTGTGGCTACGCTCCCTCTCTCTGTCCCTGTCATAGGATCGGGACCGCTCCCTGTCCCTCCGGTCGCGATGGCCACCTCCTCGGTCGTGTTTGTGTTTCTTCGACGACAGGTCGAAAGAGCTGCGGTCTCTCTCGCGTTCCCTCTCTCTGTCCCGGTCCCTTTCTACTTTGACTGGACTGCGGGATCGCGACCGAGAGCGCGAACGCTTCCTCTTGTGACTGGAGCCTCCACCTCCGCTGTTGCTGTGACGACCGCTGGGCTTGGAGTCGCTATTACTGTGGTGACTGGACTTGGATTTAAGGTGGGGAAGGAGTGGCGAGGGCGGATGCCGCTGTGGCGATGGGCTGCGGCTGTGAGAGCGAGAATGTGAACGAGAACTGTAGGTCCCTGAGTGGCTGCGTCTGCTGTTGTAACTGCAGAAAGAACAGGGGGGGTGGATATGAGAAACAGCTCAGCCAGACAATGAAAATCAGATCAGATTAAACATGCGGAAGGTAGAGCTACACATTCATACAGGTTAAAATGTAAAACTGTAAAGCTTACTGCCTGCGAAAGGAGCGAGATCTCGATCGCGAACGCGTTCTCGAACGAGAACGACTTCCACTCCTACTGTTCCTTCCAATCTTTACCTCCTTCCTTAACCTGAAGAGAAACATTTTGAACTTGGAAGTTAAAAAACAGACTATCAGGCAAGTAACAGATGACAACTATTACCTCGTTACAAATAACGATGGCAAAATATTGACGTTAAAATGCATTTCTTACCCATTATGTGGACTCTTGTTGACCTGGGTACGGTTGTCTGGCTCCTTTTTAACTGGTTTGACAGCCTGGGGATTCGGGGACTTCTCTTCCACCTTGACCACAGGGGAGGACGGTTTGGAAGCAGGGGAGAAGCCACCCAGCGTGGACAGTGCAGGAGTACCGTCAGGATTCAGACCCTTAGCCTTTATCCTAGCCTCTGCCAAGAACACTTTCCTTCGCTCCACCTCCTTCTCCAGCTGCTCATAGTTAGGCTAAGGGGGCAAAAAAAAGAAAAAGAAAAGAAAAAAGGTTTACGTAAAGTCTGCCAAGAGCACTTACTTTCATTCAGGCAGATTCCCCCGTGGCATACCGTGTAGGAGTCTATGCAAGTTTATTTTAACCTTGGATCGATGTAATCTTACACAATAGGTTGATGAGATTGCAGAAAAACGACATCATCCTGTGAACTAACTCTACTTACTCCTGATTTTTTCCCAGCATGCAGAATTTTTTTTTAGGTCTACTACCAGCTTTCAATGAAGAAACAGGAGCATGTCGAGTAAGGATGAAAGGTCCTTTAATATTAACCACTAGGTTTGTGTGTATCCGAGTATTTAAAAAGGGACAGTTCAGCAACTGCCTGATAAAAACAGGAAACTTCTGTTGCAAATTTTAAATACAGGTGCACTTTTTAATTTTTACTTATAGCTTGTTTAAGGCCTGATTTAGACTTTTAAGGGTAATCTTTCAAGAGCATTTGATGTAACCTACATTAAGTGGCTGATGTCATCCCTCTAGTTTTCCCACTTGTTTGTACATTCCCTCACATGAATCCCAATAGTTTCAGAAATCTCCCTCCAGGAATTTGTTCACATTTGAGAGTCCTCATCTTAATGCTATGATTATTATTCCTCATACTGGGATCATGATTGTTATTTTCTCACTAATAAATTAAAAAATTATGGGGGGAAAAGTAGCTGGAAAAAGCACAGAGAAATTGGAACAGGCCAATCACAATAGTTGCTGTGTCAACCTGACATGTAGTTACATTTCTAGGGAGGTGCACATCAGGTTACAGCACTGAGTTCAAAGGGGTTTGACCTAGATTTCCCTCTGAAGTATAACCCGCATTTAATAACAACAGTTATGCTTTTTAAAATCGACTAAAGGCAGACCACACTTCAGTGTGTTCTAGACATGTTTTATCATGCAGGACTTGAGCGTAATCTATTTAGCAATAGTCACAAAACACACTCATTGTGGATGGATTACAGTTAATGCAACACAGTCTCACTCAGAGCTAGGAAAGCCCTGCACTCATATTTACCTTCTTCCTGGTGTAAAGTTTCAGGGTGGTGATGCAGATATCTTTGATCTCTTCTTCCGTGGCTCCAAACAGCAGGAACCAATGGGGTCTGGTTGGCAGCGGTATCTGAAAAGTAAGGCACAGAGTTTATTTATCTAAAGTGCTCTTATTAGACAAAGACATTTGATGCGCCAATGCATGAATATCACTGGGAAAAAAGTTTCAAATTTGCATTATTTCCTCTCACCTGCAGTGCTCGGGCAGCAAGGTATATGCAAGCACAGGCAATAGTCTCAGCTTGAAACCTCACAAACACATCTGTCCTCAGGCTATCGTTCATGTAGTTCCTATGGAGACAAAAAAAGAACGAACAAAAACATAGCATCTTCTCTACACAAAACCTTCAATCCATCTTTCAGTGTTACACCATTAACTATAACCCAATACTGCAGGTTAATAATCTGCAACATTTCTCTACAGTACAAGCTCCTAACCAGGGATTTAACCTTTTAAATTTTCTTTGAACAAGCACTGTTAACTGGACAGTTGGATTTGACACAGTGCTCAAGTGAGATATAAACTCAGGTTTAACTTTGTCCATTTCTCTCTGGGGCATCCATGAGTGCTGCACATCACAGATAAAGCATGAAGACACAGATGGTGAAAAAAAAGAAAAAAAAGAAATCACTCTACTGATAACCTGCCAACTCCACCTCATCTAATTGTGCCAGAGGGCAACAAGGTTACGCCCTAATGATGATTAAGACAAGGGCACATGCCATATAAGGTGGGGAACATGCAGGCTCGCAGATGTAGAACAGTTATCTGAGATGCAGCTGCCACAAATCTGAGGGGAACTGGGAAGCACAGCATGTCATGTAGCATGCAACTGATAGTTCTCAGAGTCAGTGGTATGCTGATGCGCTCCAAGTAAAAATGGACCTTAACATTTATTCAAGGTTCAGCCACAGAACATTTCCCAATTTAAGTAAAAACTGTAGAATGCAAGCTGAAATGACCACAAAGTCCACTTGAGTGCAACTCCCTTCTAGTATCTGTCATTAGAGGTCTTCTCTAGAAGACATCAGGTGACAATCAACAGCTCATGACATAAGCTAAAAACAGATTATGTGTCAGAGGGTTGTCTAGGACAATGAATAAATGAGATTAGATACTGGGAGAGTATTAGGAATGGCAGGATGGCCAGGTTGTGAATCAGGCAAGTTACGGGGTAGTGTCACATCTATGTCCTTAAGAAATAGATGTCACAAAGACAAAAACAGAAGTGTGATAACAGAAACATGGCGGTTGAGACTCCTTAAAATACCCAAACACTAATCCCAGAAAGATCACACAAGAAACCCAACATTAGGGGAAAGAAGAAAAGAAAAATTCTACAGCTAACTTTAACACAGTCAAACTTCCTCTGCATTGCAGTGACACTAGGATTACCTTGTCCATACCAATTTCCAACCACACATACAATTTTGGACTGCTCCAGTTAAAGTTTGCTGCAAATGCTGAAAACCTGCCACTCAGATAAAGTGTCTTCAGTCCAAACTGCCTAGAACAAAACTAGCACGCCAACTAGTGTGTTATAGATAACACATGGATGTTGGATTCTGATTGCTGCGTGGGTGAGACAGGTCCATGGAGGCAAAACCTGAGAACTCGATCAGCCTGTAAGACAGACACATGTCTGGACACCACGTCAGTTGGGGACAAGACACAATACCTACTGTCAATAAAAAAATAATAATAATAATACAAAAAAAAAAGGCAGGTAAACTAGTTTAAAAAAAAGTGTCTGTTCAGGCTAAGTTTACTTCACTGATAAATGCAAGTAAACGAAAAAAGTTAGAATATACATCTATCTGTATCTACTTGGCAAAAATAGTTATTACAGATGAAAACCTTTATAGCAAGACCAAAAAATACAAATCCTTTTGGACACCCAAGAGAAAACAAGACGATGCTGGCTGTTGGGTAAAGTCCCACCCGCCCCCTTCAGTGAATCTCGGCACTGGGACTGGCTGTCTGGAGAGGGGCAGCCAGCCAATGGGGGGAGCTTCCTGAGGTCATGTGGTTGGAGGAGGCAGAGTTCAGAGGTTCTTTATGTGACTTACCAGCATGGACTACCCTTTAATCAAAGAGTAGAGAGAAAGGACAAAGTTAAACCAAGTCCCCTGGGCACCACAAATAAAAAAAAAAGACTTTACAGTAAGCCATGTAGGGGCAGAATAAGAGAGTGAGACAAGTAGTAAATTTGTAATAACACAAATTGCTCCATCAGGGGAAAGAAAAAAAAACAAAAAAGAGGTGGAAAGGTTCAAATGGAGTGAGGAAATGTCGTCGTCAGACCTGGGCAAAATGGTTGTTGAATGCTTTTCAAATGTGTGCCTGTAAATTGGTAGGCACTTAAATATTACTTATCTGACAGGTGATCCACATATGGGTCAGTCCCAAGTTCCTGGCAGATAAATCAAGTGCTCTTCAGAAATTCAACCATTTGAAACTCGTTCAACTTCATCTTTAGCCCAGGTCTGGTAGCACTTCTTGCAGACATGACACAGGTTGCTGCTGTGGGGGGGGGGGGGGGGGTTTCTTGTAAAAACA
>VVHJ01052940.1:0-12514 GCA_015107715.1 Tylochromis polylepis
GGAAAAAAAAAAAAGAAAAAAAAGTAAAAAAAAAATTTTTTTGAAAACAAAAAAAAAAAAAAAAAAAAAAAAAAAGATTCAAATGTAATCTTTAAACAAATAGAAAGTCTGGATATGGGGTTTGTAGAGCTTTTAAAGCCCTTTAAGGCAAACTTTAGATTTTGCTGCATATAAATGAAGGACTTCACAGGGTACATTGATGGCTCTTGGAGTAATAGTTTTCTTCCCACATTGAGCAGTCCAAATACTTTACTAATTGTATCAACGTGCCTTTGCTTTTTTAACATGACAGCAATACTCAAAGGCAAAATGTGCAACACTAGCTAACTGCGCAGTGGGCGAGTGTTGATAGATGCAGTTGAAGATGTGAGCATTTATTTTCACTGAGACACTGAGAACAAGCTGATAGCAAACAAGGCACCAGGCAGGCGGTACTACCAGGAAGGGAAGGATGGATCTGCATCAAAGTCAACAACTTACTCCCTGGAAAATTCTGACCTGTGTAAACTCTTGTGTAAAGCTAGTTTTACAAGGAAGTTAAATATTATGTAGATTGATCTTGAGATGTGTGTGGTGATAAATTCTTGTATCTAGTAACAGATGGGAAAGAGACCAGGATGAGGAGGCAATGCTTTTTAATTAAAAAAACAAACAAACAAAAAACAATAGATTCATTGTGTGGGTGGGGGAGGAGTGATATACAAAATATTTTAATGTTAAAAAAAAGATTATCTTTTCATATTACACATAACTACAACACCTATTCTATTGTTATGCTTCATTTAGCCCCTGTTTGCCATGCCCATGACCATTTTTTTCATGGTAATCAAATTTTTGTTGTTGGTTGTTGTTGTTGTGGTCAGCAACCACCCCATGCAATCATACACTGAACAGCACTTCCGCATCACTATCCAAACCAAATATGGTCACTTTCAGTTCACAACCAACCAACCAAAACACAAGACAGCAATGACCAAAACACCAAATGCAAAGCTTAAAAATAGTAGCCGACAAACAGTACTGTCATGAAGGGGAACCATGGAACCATACATTTTTAAGAACAATGAACTGGATAAAATCCCCCCACAAATGTTTTCATGCCCATCTCCAGCATTAAAACACTTGAAGTACTTATTCTAGTTTGCCATGCTAATTAAAATCAGTCAGAGTTTATCTGAAGATTAAAACCCTCTAGCACAAACAATACCAGGAATCAAGATTCCTTCAAGTGGCTTTTCAGAGAATTCACTTACACCAAAAAAAAAAAAAAAAAGGCTTAAATTATCTTTGAACTGTTACTTACAACTGATCATCTAATAGTATAAAAATAGAACCTGATTGTCACTGACTTAATAGTTCTGTGAATACAATGAAATCGTTACTTCCCTGTAAAAAGGCTGATGTGGTGTTCACACTGAAGAGGCTGTACTCACTAAAGCAGTTGTCATGACATAAGCACTTTCCCCAACCCATTCCCTTAGCCTTACTCTGCTGGCCATAGTTGAATACAGTTTCAAATTCACCACAGGACTTTCATAATTATTGAACGTGGACCAAAGGGCTCTCCTCATGATGTGAGGATTATTACACTCTTCCTAGTTGTTGTTAATTCCACACCTGGTCATATTGTATGTTACACATGATCAACCATGTGCACAAAGGCTAACGTCCACCAGCTGCCAGATGGTGGGAAAACAACAGCAAGAATATAATCTGGATAGGTTGGAATAAAAATGATAAAAATGATGAGTATCATGAGCTATAGTAACTGCAGCTACATATTTATATTTACTGTTATTATGGAACCATTTTTACATACACCAAAAATCTTGATCTTGTTAAGCTTGTTATCTAGAAAGGCAATTCATTCACATGCACAACTTAAGCTTTACTAAGATCTATATCAAAAACAGACGTTTAAAATATCTCATAACCAGAAAAAAAAACATCATTCTGAATATAAAAAAGTAGAGGGATGACCATTTCTTAAAAAAACAAACAAACAAAAACAAAACAAATTATAGGAAAAATCTATATCACTCTCAGACAATGTGCCTATTTATTTGACAGAAATGTTGCTGTTTTGGTCTCTTAAAGATGGAAAAACCCAGACTGCCATTGACATTATGTGGTTAAACCTCTGTTCACATTTAACAAAAAAAAAAAAAAGTTCAAATAACATGCAAAAGTAAAACAGGCATAAAAGGCAGATGACTATATTCTGTTTTATAAAAGGGTACAACTGTATACATTTTTATATGATTATTTTTGGAGTGGTTGTTTATTAAAAGCATTAGGTGATAGTTTCAAGCTTTCCTGAAAAGCAGAAAAGAAGCAATGCATCACTTTAACACCTTAAGTGAGTTTGTTTGTTTGTTTTTTGGGCTATTTTGGTCTCTAAAAGATTTTTAGAAAATTTGAATTCAAGGCAGACTAATTAGCAAACCAACAGCAAATAAATGTCTTGGCTAGTCCAAAAGATAGTACATGGCAATTCAAAGTAAAATTTGCAGTCAAAAGGCATTTCAGATTTCTTTCAGTGAATTAAAGATGAAAAAAAAAAGAGGAAAGAGGAAAGAAGAAAGAAGAAAGACGAACAGAAACCGAGGCTGATAGATGAGCAACTGTGTTTCTGTTCCCTACCGTGGCTGTCGTCCGACTGGTTGAAACCACACAGGTGGCAGATGGAGCGGACCCACTTGTTCATCTCTTCTTCAGTCTCCGCTACAAGATAGAAAGTGCGGTCTACAGTCTTGATGTCAAATACATAGCTGTCCTGGAACTCCTTCCTCTTAAAGGTCAGGCCTGCATCGACCTGCTCACAGCACTGCAGGTCGATCACCCGAATGGGCTTCTTTGAGTGATCGTTCTTGTAGTACTCCAGAACATCAGGGTCACCACTCATGCGGCCACTGCGAAGTATAAACCAGCGTTTCTTCCATGCCTGGAAATGAGATCGAAAATGTAAGAACATGAATCCAGAACAAAACAAAGCAAAACGAAACACCAGTCACAATTTATACAATGGTTTATAAAAAAAAAAATAAATTTTAAAAAAAAAGGTATGCAACTCAATCAGCCCCCATTTTTGAATAAACAACTAGAGTTGATTTCTTACTGTAAGTGATGTGATTCGTAGTAAGGAACAATTTTATAACGAAACACACACACACACACACACTATATAGTTGGACTTGGTGTAACTGTTGCACAAAAAGACAAAAGTTATTTCTGCACATACGTGGTTGTCTGTGGTTTGTATGTGTGTTAGACACTGTGGGGTGAGGGGGGCAGCAGGTGTTTGCTTTCTCCCAACGTATTTCCTGTGCCGATATCCCTCCTTAAGCTGAGACTAGCAGCGCTCCTCTGACAGCTTCAGACTGCAGCCTCCTGCCACATTAAAAACTGGTAATTCACACTTCTTCGGTCCAATCAAAATCATGCCACTTCTGCAAACGATCGAGTCAACAGATTCTTGTCCGAGTGCAAATAAGCATCATGCATCATAACCACACGAAACACAGGTTAATATTTGATAATGCAAACAGCTATAATAGCAAGAGAACTACAATGTCCCACATTTCACACCGTTAACATTGTTGTATGTATCAAATGGAAACGAATAAAGGAAGAACGATGGCCTTCAATACAACAGTTCAATGTAGTTTTCCAGTGGCTGTCTAAAGGGACTCTGTGTTCTCTATGTTCAGAAACAAAAGAGGAAGATAGACCAGGAAGGCAAAGGGGGAGTAAAGGAGGGATGGGGAGAGTAGGGGGGACTTTTGGACATTTGCCAGTGATGCACTTCCGCTAGGCAATGTCTCACATGCTGGCTGCTGACACACAGGATCCTGCAGGCCCCCTCTCTCTCCATCAACACAGACACTGCCGCAAGGCTAACACCTCCCCCAAACAGACACACACACACGCACGCACACACACAAACAGACAGGGCAGAAAAATGGATTGTACTGATGTCTCTAGTGCCTTTCAGAGAGATTCCTAACCTCCTTGGAAAATAAGCATGCTAAATGTTTTATTTAGTGAGACCATTACTTCTGGGATGCAGAGGTCAAATTAATGGATGAAATAGCTACATTCATTTCAGCGTTCCGATATTATGCATATATCACACTGTTGCTGCTCACTAGGACACAGGGTTAATGCTTTGATATCTTTACCCTGCCCATGAAAAACAAGCCTCAAATGCCAAAATCCTTATCTCCCAGATGGAAGATACTTCCTACATTCTGGATAGCAAATTAAAAAGCAAAAAACAAACAAACAAAAAACACTTGAAGTAGTTAAGCATATTGGTGATGTGAGAAATAAAGAGAGAAAAAAGAATACATGTATGGATAGTAGAAGCAACAGGGACCTTAAAGAGATTAGACCTGTTAGTTTTATGAAAAGGTGGTTGCCACTGAAAAGTAAAACGTAGGAGAGATCTGCTGCAGTGCCGGCCTACATGCCTGGTCCAACAAAATGACCTAGATGGATCCAGTTGAGAACTGAATACTACTAAGATGAACAATCAATCACAGGCCCTTGGAGAGACCTGGAAAAAATCCAGCATGATATTCCTTCTCGACTTCTCTAAGAGGCATTAAAGCAGGCTGCATGTTCTTTAGCACCTTTAGCCAAAAAGCTTAGATGCTGAAAAACAAGAAGCACGCCCACAAAGCAGGAAAAAAGAAAAAAAAAAACTAAAAAAGGCACAACAAAAACTACATGTAGAAGATAGCAACTAGTGCAGCTGTTCCAATACCTCCACCCCAACTCACTGAAAGAAAGACACAGTCAGCTATTGAAGTACTTTGTGTTTGAGGCAAGCTGAATCACCAAGGGGTGATAACTGACTTGCAGAAGGTAACCGATGCTATCAAGCTTTTGAGACCAAGAGAGAAAATACTACTAATTTAGCAAAGCACCAAAAACACCAGCATCCAGATCTGCTCGAACGGTTCAAGGTGGATGAATTTCAGTAACAACAACTGAAGTATTATCCTACTTTTACATTGCCATTGTGAAATGAAGTATGTCCCATAGGCTAAAATGTTTGCAATAGCTAAATGCTTACGCTAATGTAGTGTAACTAATATCACACCTTGTAGCAACATTAGTAGGCCAACATTTCATTCTGTGCCCTGTCAACAAAGTATACTGTTAACACTTTAAATAAATACATTTTTAAGCACATGGGATAATAATAATTTTGTTGTGGTATCAAACTGAGTATTGAGAACTGTATAACTCTACACTTATTGGTTCCACCTACTACATTTGCGTCATGACATTCCTAGAGCATAGTCATACCACCTTTCTTTGATAAGATGCACAACTGACGCCTCCAAATTTCTTTCAAAGATATATCTTTCTAAAAAGATTTAACCAAATGCATCAATTAGATTTGCTATTTTATGTAACAATTATGTGCTGTGAGCTGTTCCCATTTCTTTTGTAATATGTACTTTCTAAAAGGTTTCACAAATTAATGTGTTAAACAGTGGTGTTTAATTATGATGAAGTACATAAGCAATGACACATTATAATTACACTTTCTGAACAAGAGTCATCATAGCAATGGTTATTTTGGCATGTTCTGTTGAACACATACTCTTTTCTCTTTTTTCCAGGAAGTGCAGATCATTATCTTGTATTCAGCGTCTAACTGAAGTTCTCCTGAAGTACTAGTTTGCAATACTTTGTTTATTTTCTTTCAGACTGATAAACCGATAAAAGTTGTAGACAGTATGATCTTAATAGTCTTGGTAGTAAAGCTGTGCTGCTGTACCACTAACCCCATTTTCAGGAGGTAGAAAAAGTGGGAACAACATAATCAGCACCACCGTCGTGAACTGCAATGTTGTGAAATATGTACTAGATAATGTGGGGGGGGTTTTTATGTTTACTGATACTGATTACAATAACAAAGGTTGTGTGAAAACTGTCAGCAGTGATACTTCTCAGATTTCCACCTAAATGTTTTTGTTGGCGTATGAACTTCTTTCACAGAAATAGAAACACAGGGGAGTCATTACACTCCTCCACAAGAACCAAGCAAAGCACCATTTAAAGAAAAAAGAAAACAAAAACAAAGCTCCACAAAGCTCTTTGATTCAATGCTATTACAGTGCATTAAAAAACTCTTGCGAACCCCATTTAAATATTTTTGCCTTTTCTGGAAAGACAGAGCATCACTTAATTGAGACCTGGAGAACTGCCCAGTTTCAAAAGGTCAGTGCAACCCAGTTGAGTTATTCCTGGTATCCCTCGGTTGCAACCAGCACATTAAAACAGGACGGCTCTCAACCACAGAGAGAAGAAAAGTTATTTAGAAATCTTTATACTAATAAGAACATTATTCAGTTGTTGGGAAATGAAGCTGTTGCTTAAGAACAAATCACAACTCGTATCAAATAAAGGGGAAGACTAAAAACTACACGGTTACATGTCATGTTAAGCTTCCCATGAAATGCAACATAATTTTAATAATTCAACTGGTACTGTAGCCTCTTTCCCAGTGAACTGAATCATAAGGGAGTAAGACACAGGAAAATGAGCATACCCACCCACTGCCTGTACTACAGAGCATGTCTAAGCACATCAATCACACTGTAAGTAGTGGGAAACAAGGGCTGAAGCTGTAAAAGTAGTCCGTATTCTCCCATCTCTCCAAGCTGGATGAGAGATGAGTTTAAGCTGCACCAGTGCTTAGCAAAAAAACAAAAAAAAGGGGGGGGGGGTCTCAGCACAGAAATAATGCCCTTGTTAACAACAAGACTGGGCAGTTCATGGGACCAGTGAGAGAGCTCTAGGCCAGGCCACTGATCACACTCAAAACTAGCATGGTGACAGAGAGTTGCACTGTTGTCTGAGCAATACACTGCAAACTATATAGGACGTGTGGCAGCTCTCATGTACCAATATTACTCCATCAAATCAAAGTCTAATAAAGATGAAACCTAAGCAGAAAACAGGACAACAGTTTTGTGTAAAGCAGAACACAAAAATTGTAATGCTAGTGAAAGCACAACGGCCAAAGTTTAGGAAAACCTTCTAAGACTTAAAAAGCCGTTAACCATATACAACCAGACACAGTATAAAAGAGGCCTCAACACTAGACTGCTGACCCTCCCCCTCTCAGCACTTGAAGGTTTCCAAGAACAAGGGCAGACATCAAAATCTACACACGTGCAGCGTTTAGTCCCTTCAGTCTTATTCAATCATCCCATAAAAGCTTGATATTACCTTGTTTCAACACAGTGTCGTTTGTCCTGTGCTGATGGCAGCCAGCTACAGATACAGAAACAGCAGTGGCATACAAAGGACAATGTGTGTATGTACTGTAGATGGATAGGAAGGAAAACATTCAATACCAAAACCATACAAAACAATTCTATGAGTGTAGTTGCATCTAAAAATAGGACTAAAACTAACTAATATTGCCGGCTCCTTTTTGTTATTTAGGATGGGTTTTTTTTTGGCAGTGTTCAAACCAATTGTGTAGGAAAACAAACCAACTCAGAAATAAGCTCCCACTTCACAGAAATAGAAGGATATACAGTTATCTGGTATGTGTTTTATATCAAATTTAGTATCATAAATACAGTGTCATCCAAAAATTTATTGTACTGGCTTGTCTACTGTAAAACACAGTAAAAACAGGCTCTGTCTGATGTACGTGAACAAATATAACCTCGCAGTCCCAATTACACAGTCTAATGAACTTGGAGATGGCTGTGGCCTAAACAATTTTCTAAGGTGTGCCTTTTATAACACTACGGCAATACGTAGTGTGTGGTTAGTAGTGGGCTGTGTCAACAGGCTGGATGGCGTACATCAGTCAACATGTTTTTAAATGTGCATGAGCAAACAGTCATGACAAACCTATGCTATCCAAGCTAGAGGTTAGAATGGTCTTGTTTACATCTGGTACTATTCAAGGAGTGAAAGAAGAGACAACAGGTTGTGTTTCTTTGACTGTACCTCCTCTGGTTTACCGGATGCTGTAGTACACACACTACACAGCTGCACAAACACTGGCACTGTAGAGCTGCAGCAGACCCCTGTAATCACCCTGTGCGTCTTTGTGTACATTTTATAATCTACTACCAGCTTTTATTATGGTCACGTTGTGGAAAAGGGAATTACATCATGTCATCTTTACTTGGTTTAATCTGAATTGGACACCTCAGCCAGCGTGCCCTTGTTTAATAGCGCTCACACACTGAAAACACCCGTGAGACGGCATGAAAACGCGCAGGTGCTTGGTCATTGCCAGTGAAGTAAAGTAAAAAGTGATAAACAGGATTCGCTGGTCACTTTTACCTTTACCATGATAACCTATTTGTGAAATTTATTAATAATACTAGGCAACAAGGAGTGCTCGTACAGCGTTAGCATGATGTAGCTTTTCATTTCACTCACCCTAAGCAACTGTCAATAAGGACCGCAGATATAGTAGCCCTGCTACAAAAATTCACCCAAACGTATTTATCCTATAACAGTGAAATGAAGGAGGAATATTTAATACACAATACTTTAATTTTTTCTGCCTGTCATATGGCACTTGATTATGGCTTAAAAAAAAAAAAAATCGTTCAAGAAACAACATGTGAATTAGGAAGGACAATGGTTAAAATGACCGTGATTCTGTGAGCAAATGCCTAAACACTTGTGATTCCAGTTTATGTGAGAGGAGACAAAGCTGGATACACAATGACAACAGAGCCCTGATTATCTAGTCCCAATCAATAGCAGGTCACACATAACAACACATTGTAGGGAGCAGGCTGGAGTTTGAGCAAGTGAGGGAATGTGATCCAGATTAAGTTGAAGAATATCACACGGCCATCTACACAGCACAAAAAGACAGTGTAATCTGAATTGTGAAAATTCTTCTTGAAAACTCCTAGAGAACAAAACACTGAGCTACTCAATCTGCAAGAGAGGAGAAAGATATTCCACTAAAAGTACGTTTGTCTTTTCTGTGCTTAAAAGGTACCGTTTATCTGTATTTATCTATACGACATCCATTTATATAATCTCACATAAGCCACAAATGGTTCTTTGGAGGCTGTAGAGTTCACATAGGGTTCTACATTGGCTCTGAGTAAGACGTTAAGCAGACAAAGTTTATAAGAGACATTTCTGGAGCACTTCCAACGAATTCAGGTTACAAACAAAATGTGCCGACAGTATGCATCATTAGTCGCTACATTTACTGAGTGGAGAAGAGTGGGACACAGCTTTGTCCCAGCCTTGTGCCCAGTAAGGTAAACATGAAAAAATGTTAAACAGAAGAGTTTCTGCGAGTATGAACTACTGGGGAATAGAGCAAATACATTAGAGCACTCCTGCAATTTAAATCAAACCACTCGGGTTTCCCAATAGTCAAAACACTAGCCTTGAAAGGACAGCAGCTGGAATACATAACACATAAAGATAAGACCTAAACATGCCCATAAATTCTTAATAAAGAAGGTCAGAGGTTAGCTAGAGAGTGCAAATACAGACTAGGTCCTCTGAACACAACTTCATATGCAGAGTAGAGCCTGATATCGTTCAGCTTTCATAACATTTTAGCAAATAGGATTCCAAATACCATGCCATCACAGCACTATGACAGACAGCCTCATCACACAGGTGTGAAGATGATCAAGAGGGATGCAACATTTGGTACCTTATTGCTCTCATTCACTCGCTTTACGGGGGCGATGATCTGCAAAATCTGCAACACAGCCTTTGAAAAACAACCTCTAAAAAGCTCTCAGTAGATATAATCAGCCTCAATTGATGGTTGAACAGTTGCATCATTATGAAAATGAGTAATCGCTCGCCATGTCTCCGTATCAGAAAAAGGCTGGGCTTATTTAGATGAGCCCACCCTGACAGTTTGACTAACGGGAAGCATTATCTTTAATCAGAACTCTTTGTGTTGCTTCCTCTGCCTCTGCCATCTGCGTCAGCTTGTACACGTCTACAAATGTGCTGTGAACATCTCCTTGCAAGGTGGTTTTATATATCTTATATATAGTGAATTAGACACCTCTGGAATGGAAGTGGCCCTCAGAGCAGAAACATTTACATACAAGGAGAAAATCTGACCACAGTGAGGTTTTTGTTGGAGAAACACTCAAACACTCGCAAGCTACATGTCTACAGCTCCTTCATCCCTACTGCAGTCAGGCTGTACAACGAAGTGAAGTAGTACTTGCACTTGAAATAGTACTTGCACTTTTACCTTGTACTTCGTGTCTTCCTGACACTTAATATTTTATCTTTTATTATAATTATGGTATTTTATATTGTATATTGTGCCTACTCTTGAAGATTGTGCACCTTTTTCTACCCCCCTTGTACCTACCTGTAACTTGAGCTGTTGCAACACCAAGTTTCTCATTCGTGAGATTAATAAAGTCTATCTTATCTTATCTTATGAGGCCACTTCTCACTTAGCTATGAGCATCACTGAAGTCAGCCACTGACATGTTTTTTTCAAGCTCTTACATGGTTGACACCATGAGTACACTGAAAGTTTTGTGTAACCAAAGCACAGTGACAAACAAAGTGATCATTGCCGTCATCAGTAATGTTCACGTGGACACAATACAGATGGGGTTTTTTTTGTTTGTTTTGTTTAAGAATAAGATGATCAAATCTTGTGCTGAGTAAATGAGCAATAATAATAACAATAATACTAATAACAACAATGTGCAATAAACATACACTCATTCTTTTACTTATTAAGTCATTCCTTTGCTCACACCTTTCTTGCACTTTAAAAAAATAATAATAAAAATCCACTTTAAGTTACTGTGTTGTGTTGTGTTGTGTGTAGTGCCGACGTGGGACAGTTTCCATTTTCATTGCACTATTGTACTAGGTATGACTGTGCAATGGCAATAAAGAGTTATCTCCTTATCTCCTATTTTAATTTCATGATGCTTCTTTTTAATGATCAACAACAAAAAAAAAAAAAAGGTACGAATTTTTGTTTTTACAAGTTCCTGTATTATTTTTAATGTGCTCAATTTTCATGGTCCAGCTCACAACTGATTTATTTTGCCTTAATGGTAAGAATTTCTTTTTTGTGATTTCTTATAGATGCCTCAGTATAACTCATAAACATACAGCCACTTTGCCATGTTACTATCATTTGTGGTGTGAAATAGTGTTTGTATTTTTTTAATTCAGGAGAAACAACTTATAAGACTGGACAAAACCTGAATATGAACATTACTTAAGGCAGTAGACAGATGATTTGCAAAATACTATCAATTAAGTCATAATTTAAAGAGACACCAATGTAGTTCACTTAATAAGTGACACATTTAATGAACATTTTACAACTTAAAAATGAATAAATGTAGTTGTTAAATTAGATTTACAAGGCACTAATTCCCAACATCCCAGCTAACTGTACATTATTAGCTAAAACCCCCAATATTACACAGAGAAAATCACTGAGTCCCTCTGAGCAAGTGTAATGACGATGGGGAGAAAAATTTCCTCTCACATGAAGAAACTTCCAGCAGAGCCGGACCCAGAGAGGTGGCCCTCTGCCTGGACCAGTTGGGGAAAGTAAAGAGAGAAATGAAAAGCATAGAGAGATGAAAACAGACAAAAATAAAATAAACACTTGGCAGGTTTCTGGGTCCAGCAACAGCAAATCAGGGACAGACCTGAGCCAGAGCCATTAATGACTGTATTAAAAATATATATTATTTAAAGTTAGGTGCTAAATACTTAACATTTGCTTTATTCTTAATGAATTCTTAACTCAGACAAGTATCGTCTTTACTTTTTTTTGTGCCAGAAATATAAACACGGCAAAGATAATATATAACTTTCCAGTGATATAAAAGTAACTGACAAGATGAAAGAGTTTCTATTTATAGGGTTTGCAATGACAGCATTCAAATGCTATCTCTAACACTGCAGAGATAGTGACTATAAGAATCAGAATCAGAATACTTTATTAATCCTTAAGGAAATTATGTGGTTACAGTTGCTCCAAGACAATAAGAACAGTAACAGACTGAACAGAATTACATAATACAATATATTACAAAGTTACAAAATATAAGAAATAGCTCAATTATAAATATCCAGAATATTAAAGAGATTAAATATATATTTATGACTGATATTTTATTCTTAACTGTAAAACATGTAACTATTGCACTGTGTACTGTGCATTAGATGGAGGTGTTGTACAGGGAGATAGCTACAGGCAGGAATGATTTCCTGTGTCGTTTAGTGGTGCATTTAGGTAATCTCAGCCTCTCACTGAACATGCTCCTGTGACTGGCAAGCACATCATGGACTCGTCATGGACGTCATATCACTA
The DNA here is from genome assembly GCA_015107715.1 of Tylochromis polylepis. Taxonomy (NCBI): domain Eukaryota; kingdom Metazoa; phylum Chordata; class Actinopteri; order Cichliformes; family Cichlidae; genus Tylochromis; species Tylochromis polylepis. The sequence continues at coordinate 12,356 of VVHJ01052940.1, forward strand.
TCCATGTCGTCTTTTGTGTAAGCAAGAACAAGAAACGGGACCAGTGGGAACCAAAAACACGTTTTCAGCAACACTGACGTAACAAATAAGTACAATTTCTGAATTGTTCCACAAAATGCCCAGCTAAAAAAAAAAAAAAAAAAAAAAAAAAAAAAAAAA
>VVHJ01052940.1:12534-25847 GCA_015107715.1 Tylochromis polylepis
AAAAAAAAAAAAAAAAAAAAACATTTAAAAAAAAACGAAAAAAAAAAAAAAAAAAAAAATAAAAAAAAAAAAAAAAAAAAAAAAAAAAAAAAAAAAAAAAAAAAAAAAAAAAAAAAGAGGAGATATTCAGAATTAACTGCCCCATCAAAAACAAAACAGAACAAGCTCAGGGACAGGGTATTTACCAAGCCTCCAGATTCCAAGATCTCAATCCAGTCGAACATCAGCTAATGCACCTGAACAGGCCCAAATTGTGGAAGCCCCAAAACATAACCAGCAGTCAATGTCCCTGCGCCAAACACCACAGGATATTCCCAGAAGACACGTGTCCAAGTCTCAACTGATTAAAGCTTTTTTGGCAGCATGAAGGAGACCTAGAAAATATTAGGCATCAGGTTTTAGTGTTAGCTCTATGGTGCAATGCCCTAGAAGTCTATATTTATACACTGGTTACATTACTCATTAGTTTATTCTTATCTAAACTCAGTTGTTGGAAATTTCAGCTCCCACAAGTGACATGCAATGACTCATCCGTGTATAGATGCTCTTATGAAAGAAATGCCTAAGTGAGGTGTAGTTGCAGCGATGATGATCTTATATTTGTATTTGTTGAATCAACGTATTAGTAAAAGTTTCATCGATCTATTCACATCTTAATCTTTTGTCTTTCTGTCTTTAACTCTTTTAGCATGTGACCTAGAATGATGTGAAAACCATCTATAATTAAAAAAGCATTATTATCAATAAAATATGTTAAACTCCCCCATACAAGTAGCCAAGAATTAGAACTCACGTGATCTTATCATTTCATGGAAAAATAAATAAATATAAGACAAAACACTTGTTTTTTTTTCCAGTGTATTACAGTTTCCTCGTACAAAATATTTATCGACACCACATACAGAAACATATGCGTGCTTGTCACTGTTTTCATTATGACTGCTACAACCACCTCCACCACAACCTCAACCAAAAGTCACTTTGTTTTACATTTCCAACTCCTACAAAGTACTGCTGAAGGGCAATGGGATTCACATAAAACAGAGACACAAGAGTCTGTTTTTTTAAGCATATTTAAAGCATTTACTACACTTACATTTCACGGTATAAACACATTAACAACCCCTACAAAACTTTTTTAACTGGTAACACAGTTTGGCCAGTTCCCCCCACCCCACCCCCTTTTTCCCCCCCACACATGGGTGCATTCCTCAAGGCTTATTCGAACTATCAACCACGCTAATATCTCCAAGGATATTTCATTTTGAAATTCCAGTGAATGACACCTTTAAGATCCCAGAGTTAGATGAACATCCAAAAAAGTTTGATACTATGAAAAACAAGCTGCCATTATAAAAAAAAAAAAAACAACCACCTACTTAATTGCTTGCTGACTCAAATGTATTTTACCACTAGCTAGAAATACACATTTTCCCATCTTACCTCAATCTCAGTTTGTGGTATTGATAATCAGATCAGTTTACTGAATGTTAAAAACATTCTAACTTGTAACCGTAACTTGAATTTATTTGTATTATAGTTAAATGTATGCCCCCGTTTGCTGGTGAGTGCAGCATGACGGCTCACTTGCTTCAGAAGGGCAATCTAATGATAGTCATATGATGTCTAAGTTTGAACTAAACGCATGATTTGTGTAAATTATTTTACATTTGGATTTAATCAGTACAGAAACTAGATTCCTCTAAATGGAGAAAAAAAAAAACTCCACACGTGGGTGAACATGAAACTAACCAACATAAAGTTTATGCATGCACAGCTTGCAGATGACGCCAGTACACTTTTTCCTAGACTGCTTTCACCAGTTGGGTAAAAAATGAAAACAGAATAACCACAGGAGTTGTTTAGGTCAGCTGTTTATGATCAAAGTTGCTGTAGTCTGACTCATTTTTATTTGAAGCACCATTATATTAAACCATATGTGCTTTCTTAAAGTTCATCAAATAAGCATAAACAATCTCACTGCTAGTCCAAATCACAAAAGGAAAAAAAAAAAAAATCAATAGGCTCTAATTTCCTTCAGAAGGACACTATTTTAAGCTCAGTTCTTAATGCTTTCATAAATGGAAACGCATTTATATACAACACACCAATTTAATTACTTTCCCTGTCGTGGGCCTTTTCACAGTACTTCCTGCAGGTACCATCCAAAGGAAGTCTGGCATCTGCTATTGGTAAAATTACAGTTCATGGCAAAGCAGAGTATGGTATAGCAAAATTTCAAATCTGGCTTTTGACCGTGGAAAAAAACAAATGTAAAATAAAAATATATTTATATTTGCATTCAGTTCATTTATTTGACTGCCAATATAGTGCTGAAACACTTAAGCTCATCCAGACAAAATATATCAAAGAATGATCAGTATAATAATATCCTTATTAAGGCACTTAGGCCACTAAGCAAAGCTAAAAATAATAAACAGATTAAAAAGAAACAAAAATAGTCACAGGTTTCAACCTCTTGTCAACCACAAGAATTGTTTTAAGTGAACATATCTAATGATAAAAAAAAAAGAATCTCAATAGTGTCACATAAAGCCACCCCAGTGTTGTGGGGAAAAGGCCCACAGATGAGATGGAACAAGGAAAATATCTGTGGAGTGCTGGTTGTCTGTCAAAGCAGGAACTGGGAGGTGTTTGGAGTTGACCTCTAAGGGCAAGGACTTCCCAAAGCCCCTCTGCAAAACAACAGCAGACCCGGCAGCTGACAGTGGGACACAGGCTGCTGCTCTGCTATGCCTGCCTTTAAACCTCACTGACTCCCCTCATCTCTCTTCCTCTCTTCCCCAGTGTGCCATCCACAAGGGAAAGAGTGCACGGCCTTTTAAAACTGCAAGCGGGAGAAAGAAGAGGCAAAAGATATCACCTTGTCGATATGATCTGTCTGGAATGTAGCAGCGCTTTACTGTATTTGAACAAACATGTCTGTGATGTCAGATACAACAATCGACAGATGGGGACAGTTTAGCAAACAGCAGCTTGATCAACCGGAGAGCAAGAAAGACTGTTTTTAATGTATGCAGTGTGAGTCACACTGTGCGTGATTAATATAGACAACTTATTGTGACATGTGTCAACACTGAAAGTATCTATTTAGGAACACATTAATGAGGAAGAAGACAAAGAAGATTTTTTTCTTCTTTACAACAAGCCAAGAAAAACTATTGCAAACTATAGTATTTTTATTTACAATATATCGATTTTATAATGGGAAGCTTGTTTAGTACACAGCAGCTACACGTAGAAGATTGTTTGCGGTTTCATATAGGAGACATGATTAAGCTCACTGTCTGACCACGAATGATGAGTAAAATTACCTCAGCCAAACTATGCAAGAGGAACTGGGAAAGCACTGGATTCGTCAGTTGTTTTCATGTTCTTTCTGCTTATTCTGGACATTGTTCAAAAAAAGCAGCCGGGCCACTCCCACTCCCAGCATTAAAACACTGCCCACCTCTGGAACCTCAATCAGCCCCAAAGAAGAGATAAACTCCAACCAAGTGATTTACTTAGCAGCTCTGAGACATTTAGACCATGACTTTTTTTGGTGGGGAAGAAGTGAAAATTAACCACACGTCTGCAAGGCCACTGTCACATGTTTGAGAGGGGCTGCAGTAGGTTTATACTTCCATTTGTTAAGTGAGGGGCTGTTGTACAATAAGTAAGTCACTGTGGAGAGTGAATCACATATACAATTAGAAAACCTTTAACCATGACTAGTCATTACATTGCGTAAACATGTTGTCTCCTGTCTTCTCCACTGGTTGTATCCGCGCTTTAACTGGCAGTGTTTTGCTTTGCACATGATTTGCATGTCAGGCCTGCAGTGGTAGTACCAGTTTTTACTCTCACCCTACACTTGAGTAGATCCTACAGTGCACTAAACTAGCTATGTGGCACATTTTCAGAAATCATCTGCGGAAGGTCATGGGAGACGATAAATACAATGACCAACTATTTCATCAGCTAACTACTGATTAACAAACACAGGCGTCAGCTGGTTTAGGAAGGACATGGTGGTACAAATGGTTGAATATTGACAGGGAAGTTGTTGTTAAGGATTAAGATATATTTTCATAAATAATCCCCTCTGATTGGCACGACTGAACTGAATATTTTAACATAAAACATGGCAGTTACAGCTCTAAAATAACACATTTTTTACACCTCTTCTACTGACCAATCAAAGTTGCTACCGTGTTCTCAAACACAGCACACCTTCAGGAATGTCTGGAGTATTGTATCTGAAAATATCCCGGTACATTCACGTAATTACATCAGATGACAGTAATACTGGTAAATAAATGGTCCTGATTGTCCATATAGCCTGACTTTAAGTGGAAGGAATTTCAGATGGACAGATGATCGCATTCACAAGTCTGCCTGTTCTGGACACTCCATCTCATGACTCTGTTTTCTGGCTGAAATAGTGTTTGTGTAGTTGTTTATAGGTCATTTCTCAGGGTGAGAAGCAGTGTGAGAAGGGCTCGGAGGCTGCTCCCTGCTTTCTTGCCTGCAGTCCATTATGTGGGCTCTATCTTGCCTTGAGAGTGTTTTTTCTTTTCCTCTGGTTGTTTATATAGTACTGTAACCAAGCAAATTTTTTCCTCTGTAGTATTGCAGCTGCTGTTCCATACTGTCCGTGGTGGTCTCTGTGTAAACATTAGCCAGCTTTAAGTGGGAGACAATGAGGAAATGACAGGACAGCATCTGAAGACATTCAAGGATGGATTTCCAGATGAAACAGAGAGATGACATCATGGCAAAATCAGCTAGCAGGAACATGGAGAGGCCTGGTAACGCTACACCATACAAAAACAATGGACAGCTGTATTTATAGGAGATTGTCTCATGGTTCTATCTGCCTTCATAAATCCTATTATCTGATTTGTAGCCATTCCCCTGCCTAGCATCCAGCAAGAGACCAGCAGCTTTGGCTTATATAGACTTATCAAAGCACTCAAGTGTTGTGACATTAGTTGACTTGGCTAGGATGAAAACTGGTCACATCAGTTGTTGATTAGACATTACCTCATCATATTTGGATAAAACCAAACGACAGTTTGCGTGTATCTCAGCTCTTTATCCAAAATTATAGACAGCTGTCATCTACTGCACAGGCTTATCTCCATGTTATTATTATACCTCACAGCGGGGTGGCCTTTCATGTAAAATCTGCTGCCTTTTCACATAACATACATTTCACTACTTTAGTGGACTCTACATCAAAATGATGACTATAAGACTTAAGCAAAATTTCCATCACCATTCTTTAATAAATCATCTTAGTTTTCTAAAATACTACAAATTGTCCGCTTTTCACAATACAGAAGCAGTTAAGTGAGGGTTTAATATCAAGTGGACCTTGATAATAATAAATCCTGCACAGAATCAGTAATGTAACACCTAATATCCTCTTGTTTTGGTTTGATGCTAGATGTACACACGTACACACACACACACACCTGTACTGTGAGAAAGACTGAAAAGATCACAGGAAACACAGAATACTGTCTCATCTGTGAAACATGGAGGTTTTAAAAGTTTGCCCTTAACACGCTCTGTATTCACTGTTCTGCCTTCAGGCTTACATTATAGACCACCAAAGATCAGTAATCATTACAAACATTCGTTTGTTCACTGTGCAATCGGATTAAACCCAGGGACCTTTGAAAACCTTTTTGAATTCATCATAATTTTTTTTCCCTTGTATATTAATCGTTTCTTTTATTATGCGGGCGTGATGCTGTAACTAAACTGTCTTTATGAGATCTTTAGTTAGAAAAAGGATGCACCGGCTACAAGTAAACTATACGAGTTTGACAGCAGTAAATATCAAATGACATAAACACAAAGAGTCACTTTGACAGAGTGAGAAACAGCAGAGAAACCGGTTAACTTCTGTGCCGGTCAAACTTCTAAACGTAGAGAAACTAAACGGAAGTGCATTCACTTACATATCTTCTGAGTTTTTTCTCCGGTGGTGATTTTCTCAGCCAGCCTTGGAAGATGATTTCTCCGCCGCTCATGTTTGTCAGTGTCTGCTGCTTCTTCTCGCTCTGAAACTGCGGTTTGTCACTAGTACATGATGGCTCCTTAGGGCTTGCCTGTTCAAAGTGCTGTCGGGGTTTGGCTCTCCCTGCTGCAGTCTGCTCCCCCCATTTGATAAAAATCAACGTACTGATGGTCGGAGATTTAGACTGTCGCTCCCAGTGGTACCGTGTGAAACAAGAGGCGTGCAAAACGGTGCGATTCTGCTCTTAGGCAATTACGCACGGCCGGCTGACGAGGAGCCGCGGGCAACTCAACTGATGCAGGGTGAGGAAGTATCATAGGGTGTCTGCAGTTTGTTTTCCTTACTCATACCACGCCCACTGTGCATAAAGAGGGATTGGCTGCACTGGGATGAACAGGATGGGGGAAGAACTGTTACTAAACAGCTCCCCAAGCGATTCCAGATAAAACAAAATCCATTTGTCTCTAACACAACGAGCAGATGTAGAAGCAATTCTCTATTATTTCAAACCCTGTAAATGATTTTTCTCTAAATAATTCAAACAAATGTGTTATATGAGCCTATAATGTGATCCAAGTATAGTTCGATATTATAGCAGACAGAAGGCAGTTTCTTAACTTTTTGCGTTTTGGAAAAACAAAGATAATATGGATTCAGGCAACAAATTTAACTTTAACAAACTGGCATTTTCACACCAGTTGAAATGGGAAAAGGCACCATCTGGTGGGAAGTTAACATCTTGCTCTTAAAACCAACCTTGTTGGAAAAAAATGAACCAGAAAATTAGAGTAACCAGTCAAAACTTCCCTAGGAAACATTAGGAAGTATTCCTCGCGGTGCTGTAATGCAGGAAATTAGTCCTGCACAACCACTTGGAGAATAATCAATTTGAAACCTTGAAAAATAAAATATATCAATTCAAATTCCAGCAGTGAGTAATTCCCATTATAGAGGAAGATACAGGTAGCAACAGAAATAAACAATCAAAATTAAAACAATGATGAATATTATACTTATTTAATGTTTTCCAGACATGCATAACTTTGGTAACACATCCAAAATGCTTGAATTGTTTTTCACAGAAGACAAGAATGAGAAAATCTTGGGAAAGGAACAACATCTTTTATGTTGTCGACACCAAGAATGCATTGCAAATATCGCTCAAATCCCAGTCCAAAGCCACCATGAGGGACAGAGCCAAAACGCCTCAAATCCAGATACCTGCAAAATTCAGAAATATTTTTAGACTTCTTTTAATGTCCTTTAAAATATTATAAATATACAGATTTTTTTACTGTTATTATTTTTACCAGCTATAGACGTCTTCTAGTCCGGCCCTTGAAAAAAGCACAATAACTGATGTGAGATCAAGTTCTAGAATAAATGCATGACTTCAATGTTTTTGTCCACTGTTACAAGTGCCGCAAAAATACTCCATATTTTGCACAGTAAAGTATATTCATTATTTTGTGCACAAACATCTAAATTCCTTTAAATAAATGACATAGAGATGTGATTAAAAAGTTACAAGACTCCACCCATAAAAACAGAAAAACAATAATTTATGTAAAGCTGTCTGAACTCACCCATCAAGGTCACCTTCTTGTTAAACTCTGGACCACTTGCAGCACTGCTTTTAATTTTACATTGCTCCCTAGATGTCCTGTTCTAACCACCTGCACATCTGAATTTTCAACATGAACCTTAAACTTGTGCAGAGAGCAAACATCAACTTCTGTGACACAACATGTGTCAAGGATCCTCATTTGTAATTGCAGCTAGATTTCTGGGTAAGACCCAGCGACCCACAAGAGATTTTAGTGGATGTGCATGCAGTGTCGATGTCTGAAAATGATCCATTAAGTCAGGAGTCCAAGTGCAGGCAAGGTGTTTTTTGACTTTTTTTTTTTTAAATTCATGTGCGAACTGAATTCCTCCCCCAGGGTCAGAATAGCAATGCAGAGTTCTACAGTAACATCCTGAGACATCCGAGAGAGGAAATCCAGCCAAAATTACCTCAACTGTGTCTCATGCCATTATGTACCCTCACCTTGTGCAATGAAACATTTTGTTTGGCCACACAAACGCAGGTGCAGTGATATTCACTCACCTCTACTTGCCAGATTTGCCCCTCTGCAACTTTGTTCTCTTTCCAAAAATGAAATTCAAGTTGAAAGATCACCATTTTACCATACCAGAGGAGATCTGGCATGCATAAGCGTAAAGGGACTGAACACAGTTCAAACAAAGTGATCAAAAAAACAAAAAAAAAAGCAGCTGGGCTGCAAAGACACAACCTTGAACAGGAGATCAGTCAAATTTAGATCAGATATGGTATTTTGATTTTTATGGGCAGAGTCATATAACTTTATGATCAAGCTTCAGAAATAGTATGCAATAAAAGTTTCCTTTCAGTGTAATATCTTTAATAGGCAGTGAGGTAAAACACTAAGCCATGCAAACTAGATGCTAACCCATCTAGTCTGATACAACAACAAGATGTGTCAGAGACAAGGGAGGTGGGAGATTGGGGGGGGGGGGGATATAGAGCATTTTCTTTATTTTAATCAGCCACTGCAAGAAAACGGCACCAGCTGGCCCGGAGTCTCACAGGGAGGATTATGACTGCTCTGAATGCATTCAGGAAAAATTCTAAAGCAATTGAGGATAGATTGAAAAATGTAGTCTAAATCTTTTAGCATAAGCCTTCCAGTACTCGTGGAGTATGAATTCTTACTCTTCCAGCCGAGCTCTCAGCAGATTCAGCCTCTCCTCTCTTAGGGAGCCCCCACAGAGCTCTCCAACTCCTGGCACAAGAAGGTCCACTGCAGCTGTCTGCACAACAGTCAAAATCAGCTCAGATATGCAAATGACTGAAATACCCTAACTGACATTACAAAGAAGGAAATGAGAGGTTAGTTCATTCATTCACCATGTATACAGTATAACTGAGTCTTACTGTATGCTCAGGATGATCCTGGTTGTCTCTTGCATAAAAAGGCTTCAGATCATAAGGATAATCAGTGACAAAGACTGGAATGTTGCCACAATGTTTCACTAGGTACTTCTCGTGTTCTGTCTTAAGGTCACAGCCCCACTGTAGAAAAGAAGGGCCGTGTGGAATAAACTTGTTGTTAGCAAGTAGATTGTAGAGGAATATATCTAGTTTGCAATATCAACATAAAATTGTAATCATTGCCACTTACATCTGTTGGGAAGGCAAATTTCTCCGAACTGCGGCGTAGGATGTCTATAGCTTCTCTGTAGGTAATCCTTAGAAAAGACATCAAATATTCCTTCAACTTTTGTCTCCATATTATTTATATGATCCACTTTTAAATGTGCTATACAGAAAAGGAAGAGACTTACACAGGAAAGCTATTCTTTAGCATAGCTTCTACAGTGTCCTTGAGATATACGAATGCAAGAGGAAACACGTAAGTTGAGATAATAATGAAGTCAGACAGAGTCGTGGCTGGAGCCAGGTTATGTCCCCAAGTGTCCTTCAGGACTTACCCTGTGCCCAGGAGTCACATGCTTGTGAAACAAATCCACATCCTCCACACAGTGAGTCAATACATGCTCTGTGGCAAATCTGAACATGTCCTCCATAACCTAAGGAGCAGGCCAAGTTTAATAATTCAAGCTTACACAGGCAACTGTGCACAAGGGCAACTTTAAAAGTCACATAGGAAAATTGCAAAATTTGAGGTTCAGTACACAGACATTATATGATGACATCAGTTCAGTTTGTTTTAGATGCTTTTCTAATCTTACTGACCACACAGAGCACTTAATACTACAAGCCACAATTAACCATACGTTCATACAGTGGATTATTCTATACCATTTTAGCACTTTATTTACCTCAAATCACAATCACTAACCTAGCAAGCATGTCTTTAGACTTTGGACTAATATGGGATGCCAACTTTAAAACAAAAACTGACTAACAGAACAGCAAACATCTGTCAATTTGAAATAATGGAAGTCTGAATTAATCTATAATAGCTACAGAAATATGTAATATAGAGTAAAAGGTTAACAGGCTTAAACATGTTATCCAATGTCCTGTTTGACTGACAAATAGCATTTTGTATCTGAGGTCAAACACAGGTCAAATATGACATAGCTAACCTTAGTGAGATCTTCTAAGGACTGTGTGAAGGAGATCTCTGCCTCTACCATGTAAAACTCAGCCAGGTGGCGTCTGCTTTGGGAGTTCTCCGCACGGAAAGTTGGCCCAAATGTGTAGACTTTAGAAAAAGCCCTAGAAGAATATGAGTTATAAGCAGAAACATACTTTAATGTACATCCCTGTATACAAGTGATATATGTAAGCTTTAGAATGTGCAGAAATTAATTTACGTAAGTAAAATGAGAGAGGAAAAAACCCAATGCGAATAAGCACTTAACATCCGATAGCTATGTGACACCAACTTAAAGCAAGTTGATTTCTCCTGTAATTTGTCAACTTTGTGCAGTTTACCTCACCCTGACACCACTTCCAAATGAAGTTGTCCAGACACGGTCAAGTAGGCTGGTACAGAGAAAAAGTTCTCTCCATCTGCATGATCTGGGCCTGATGGCTGTGGTAAAAGCAGGGATTTAAAGTTTTCAAACAGTGTCATAAATCTGCTCAGATTAGAGCACAGGGCTTTAACTTAAAAAAAAACAAAAAACACTGCTGTGTTCAGATGCTCACCTCAACCTGAAAGAGCTCCCCTGCCCCTTCGCAGTCGTTTGAGGTGATGATTGGAGTGTTAATCTGTACAAAGCCATTGTCCTGGAGAAAGAAAAAAAAAGCAAAATAATAAAAACAAAACCTCTTGCTCTCCATTTTTTAAGAAACTCCTCCACTGATGTTCTCACCTTGAAATATGAGTGAATTGCTGCAGTGGCCTCACTTCGTATCCTCAACAGGGAGCTAAAAGCATTTGTTCTACACCTGAGATGAGGAAACTGGCGAATATACTCAAGGCCATGTCGCTCTTTGATTTTAAAGGGAAAATCCTTAAAAAAAGAATATAAAACAAAATACAGTAAAACTGTGATTCCTATAGCAACCATATAAACAGTTACAAAATGTATATGTGACATTTGTTCTTACCACAGGGTCACATTCTCCAACTACACTGATTTTCTTAGCATCGAGTTCAATTGGTTGTTTTTGGTGTGGACTTTTCTTAAGAATACCCGTGACTTCAACAGCACTACCAAATGTGAGCAACCTAAATTTGTGAGGAAAACAAAAGAACATTCTAAGAATGCACCTTTCATGTCAGAAACTGCGTGGCAAAGCATTATCTACAGGGAGTAATGTCGTAATGCTTACGGATCATTCAGCTCTGAACTTGCGACAACCTGCAATGACTGCAAGGAGCTCCCATCATTCACATGGAGAAAGACATTGACTTTCTGAGGTCTAACAGAGCGAACCCACCCCTAAAACAAAGACACAGAACAAACTACACTCAGCTATTCCATCCGGTAATGCAAAATGTGCATATTTTGCTTACATAATCAGGAAGTTGGTAATTTAAGAACTCACCGTTTGTTCTTTCTCAACATGGCACACAAATGCATAGAATGTGGTAAGATATTATTTGAAAGTACTTGGAAAGTCAAGTGAGAAAGTGCAGCATTAGTTCAGGGTATGGCTGTTGTGATGTACCAGTACTAACAATAACCATGATCATTTCAAATGGAATTCTGATCTCATCAAACTGAATAATGAATGAATAATATTGCACTTAAGCAGATTATTTGTGGATTTTGTTTAGATCCGATATCTGGAAGCGACCTTGGGCAACATATTGTAAAAAGAAAACCCTCTATGAATGTATGAGTTGCCAATAAAACTAGAAAGGTGCTACAAAACGCAGTTCATTTATGTTTATACAGTTATTTTTAAGGACTCGTTCTCTCCACCTAATAATGCACTTATTTTGAGTGTAACTTACTGAGTGATTTGCCTCTAGGTTGAAACTGAATTTGAAACACGTTTTACTACAGTCACACAACGACATTGTGAAAATATGATACTGTGACGATGTAACAAATTTTCAGCTAGTGATGGCTGGGAGCAATGACTGTAAAAAAAAACACGGTTTTTTACAGTCACTGGCTGGGAGTCAGCAATGGTTGACTTTCACAAATGTCAGTTTAGTGCGTCGCTACTTAAGCTCCACGCGTGCACTCAGGCAAATTAGCCTAAGTGGTTTTTACAAACATTGTTATTTACTTTAAAAACGAGTTTAAACTGAATATGCATTACCAGTGATGGGAATAACGGCGTTACTTTTTTCAGTAATTACTAATCTAACTAATTACTATTTCTATCGTTACAACGCCGTTACCGTTACTAAGAAGAAAATGCGGTGCAGATTCGTTACTATTTTTTTCAACACAGAGACGGTTGAAGCTGTCTTCAGCTTACTGGGAGCTGGGGGGGAGGGGCAAACAATCGCATCAGTGCTGCTGATTGGCTGAGGAAGAATTAAGTAGCCATGTTAAACCAATCACATGACCAATTTAAGACGACATAACAACAAGATGCTATATACCAGTTTTTAAATTGTGTTTATAGGCCACGAAAAACCAGAGTCATGATAGAAAAATATACGCGGTGTTTTTACCTGAATATTATTGTCACGTTTATTGTCTAAGGGCGGCGATAACAAAGAGAGAGAAAGAAAACGAAACAAAAAACACCCCTTTCCTATTGATGGAAAAATGTACCATGTCGACCAATCAAAAAATGATATGGCAACATGACATTTTGTTGTTTCGGAAGAGGGGGAAGTTTTAGGAGTGACGGCGAGAGAGAGAGAGAGTTTTGTGACGTTTAGCGTGTTTGGAGTGTGTAGTTAGTGTGTAGTTAGTCTAGTTTTGTTTTGTGTGTCAGTTCTACTAGTGAATGTCACAGTCGCTGCAAAAAAGCCACCAAAGGCAGACTGCAGTGTAAACGCTGTCTCCAGGTGGAAAACAGGCGGAGTGATACACCTTCTGCTGTCAGGCCTGCAGGTATCAGGCTGTGATGTGCTCCTCTGTCTCACAGTGGACAGAAATGATTTTTTGGAGTGGCACAAATAATTTGTGTGGCATCTTATTTGATGCAGAACGCCTGATTGTTCTGTAAATAGTTTGAAATGGTTATAAAAAAAACGCCTTGGCTGCATTTTTAGGTAAATAGCTGCATTTAACTTTGTTGTTTGCAAAACTTGTGCATAGGTTTTTAAAATGTACAATTTATATTTGCATTTCAAGTTATGAAAAT
>VVHJ01052941.1:7936-21512 GCA_015107715.1 Tylochromis polylepis
ATCCCTACTAAAAAAAAAAAAACTACCTAAAAAAGTTTGCCGAAAGATTTGAGGTCAGTGTTGACACATCGTTTTAATTTCTACTTTTAAAATGTTTTTGTTATAACCAGATGGTGTTAAACAGGAATTTAGTTTATCTTGTTATTATTCCATCACGTCCAGCTGACGTCCAATCAGCTGACAGTTGTGAGTACTTATATTAATGCTGTGATTATTCTTCCTGATTGATGGTGCTGAACTGGCAGCATCGACCTAACGTGTAGTTACATCTCTAGGTAGGTGCACGTCAGGTTACAGCGTAGGGGTTCAGAGGGGTTCGCTGTGATGACATGACTGTGGCGCAGATTTCCTGCTGAAGCATAAATCCCCAGTCACATGATCAGTAGTGGGTCAGCGACCGTCAGGGTCACCTCCAAAGGGGACAACTTTAGCTAGGGATTAAATATCTGGGATTCTCCACCATTTATCTTTAAAACAGAAGAAACCTCTTGGATGAGAGGTGACACGTCTGTACAAAACTGAAGAAGTTTTACTGCCTTCTGTTTTTCTTTTTTTTTTTCCAGCCCTACCACGACCTGGATGATTGAGAAACCTGCACAGACACCAATTGTTTGATGTGTTAGCAGACATTTAAAGCGGGATAGGTGTGGAGTGTACAAACTACAAAAGTCCTGATCAAATACATCCACAGACTTGATCCTCTTCTCTGTGCGCTTTGAAAGCAGGTCTAGCTGTGCCAACATTTCAGGCTTTGGAGAAATACAACAGTACAAAGAATCAGTCAAAATGTATAGACGATCAAGGAAAAGTAACTTACTATAATAAAGCTAAAAACTAATTAATGGAATAATTTACCAAAGAGCTTACTGAGGTCATGACTCAAGCTGGAGATATTCAGGTCTTTAAAATACTTGCCGGACCAATTTTTTTTTTTTTTTTTTTTAATTTGCATTTATGTTGGAAACAAACGGCAGACTAGAAGAGGACCTCTCTGAAATCTCTGCAGTGTTACGCAGGATTGTTTGTCTAAATTGGCTTTATGAATAAAAAATTAGCAGTGACTCAGGAAATTCATGGACGAAGCCAAGTTTAGAGTAAAAATACGATGATGATGAGGTCATGGTGGCTTGTTGCTGACAACCCTTTAATGCATTTTAATAAACAGTGTGAAACAAATGAAGACAACAGCTCTGTGATGAAATCGCATTTGTTCATATAAGAAATTTATGTTGGTAAGATAAGTCATGGAAAGAAAAAAGAGAGATTTTTATTTTTGTCAATGTGCATTTTACATCAAAAAGAAAAATAACTGAGTCTGTCTGAGGCACAGATTGTGTGGCCGTCGCTGAGTTGAACTTGGATGGGAGTTTGTACTTTTGGACTGTTTTGTTGCATTTTAAAGGTACTTTTTGTAAATGCGTCCTGCAAAATGTAACTAAAACTTTCACCACTGGGTGGCAGCATTTTATCAGCGTTTGTGTTAAAATGTGTCCTCAAGAGGCTTTGCCTTTTTTCCAGGTCGACTTCGACTTCGGCTGATATCTCTTTAAGACAACGCAGATATTTTAGTAGTTCACATTTGGTTGGGGTTTTTTTTTTAACACAGGAATCTACAGCAGGTACTTAAAAACTGGGTAAACTGTTTGGATATTTTCAGTTTGCACCATTAACTGCATTAGTTTTCAATATGAACAGTAAAGTTCATTCTTTGAATACATTTCTGGCATATTTGCAGTTCTTGTGTAGTAATTACATGAGCGCCTCATCAGACACTCTCACTGCAGGAACAGTAACATGTCTGCACTGATAATATCTGTAGAAGCTTGTGCTCAGGGGACTGAGATGCAGTATCAACTCTGTTTGACCTCCAGGGTCTTTAGTGGGTGTCGGTGATGTCATCTCCCAGCAGGTGATCGAGAGGAGAGGATTGGCTAACCACAATGTGCAGAGGACGGCTAAGATGATGAGTATTGGTTTCTTCTTCGTGGTAAGTATACTTTTGACTCTCAGTTCATTTACTTTTGATTTTATTCCGTTACAAAAATGTTTTATGTGCTCGTTCAAGTGGCTACAAAAAAAGAGGATGATTCAAATAAAATGATCTGTTGTCATCATGGAATTATCTTTGATTTATTCTTGGACTAAAGCGGCGGTGAAATTTGCAGCGAATCCAATATTTACATCTTAAAAAAACAAATAAATAAAATTAAAAAGCAAGTCTAGCCTCTCAGCAGCCATTTCTGTGATGCCTGTTGGTGCCAGGTAGTTATTTTGACACAGTGTTTAAAACAGTAATTAGCAATCACCAAGACGTAAAAACTGCATCATAGAATCAATTGTTTAAAATACGTTATGAATTATGGGACGCATTATCTCCTTTCCTTTTATTAATGATGGTTCGGTGTATCCTCTGCTAAAGGGGGTAATAAAGGAAACAAAGTATTTGGAAAATTCATACAGTTGTTATCGTGGCTGCGATGCTGACACGTCCAAGTCATTTCATACAGAAACCTTCCCAAGCAAACTCAACCATTCAATCATGCTTCTGTATTATAGACAACCACAGTTACTCACAGCAGTCAATCCCAAATGCTGTGTTCTGAAATTGTGTGTATATTTAACGCGCATAGTGCTAACTATGGTTTTATGTAAGTTTTCTTTTGTCACCTCAGAGGACACTAAATGAGCACCTTTGTGAAACAAAGTTTTAAACATACAGAGCCAGGCCTTCTACCATGCAGATAACCTACTGTACAATACTGTGCTGTGTAAATTCAGAGTTTAACATAAACTGCATGATGGTTTTCATCTGTGTCAGTGTGGCTCCCTGGAAGAAAAAAATGTTGTCCATTACTTAAATGGACAACATTCCTTTAAGACACTCCGGGTATCCGGCAACGCCCTACAGCTAGTATAAAACAGCTGTGGAAACGCGAGCCCAGTGATCGCTTGATCGGAACACATCTCCGAGCGGCCTGTAGGTGGAGAGATTGTCTTTCACTCAGAGAACCAGGGTTACCGTGTAACCGTTCGTTCTCTATCATATCAAGACAATCTCTCCACTCCGAAACATATTCATGTTTACGGGGTAACGCTGTAAGACACCCCGCGAGGAGACAGTGCAACCGAATCCCTCAAGTTTTTAAATAAAATTCCTTTTTTTTTCTCTCTGCTATCTGGTTAATTGCTTAAAGTGAGGAAGTTGATGTAAAGCAAAGTTATTGTGTTCATGGGGGGAAAAAAAAGCAGATTCTTGCTTGTTTGCGCATCTGTAAGCGACGACGTTAAATGTGTGTGTTCATGATGTATTTGTCTGATCTCTGTTACTTGTTATATACCACTCATCCATGTCTTTGTATGTTTAATTCATCAGTATTTCACTAACTGCGACAGCTGCACAATTCGCCCTTCAAGTAGCACATTTCTTTCTGACGTCACTGTGACGAAGGCAAAGTTTATTTATGTTTCCATAATCATCTTAAGCTCCTCCATGGCATAAAAATATACACGCAAGATGTATAGATATTTAGTCTTGTCTGGAAGATGGCTATTCAGCACACGCAGGACTTGAGACGGCATGTTTATTGGCAGCCGTATTCATGCATCATGTATGATTCTTCTTCGCATAAATAATGCATCCGTTTGTTGGTTGAATTCGGTTTATCTTCAGCCAGCCTGCTCATGCTTCCGTTTAAGGAGTGACGCTGTTGACAGAAAGCTGCTAAGTAATTAAACCTTTTGGAAAATGTTTTTAAAATTGGACATAAATTTTAAATGTAAAACTTTTAAAGTTTTACATTTAAAAAACTACATTTAAAAAGTTTTGAGTGGTTTGATAAAACACTGTTTTTGTACCTTTATGGCCTACGTTTTGTATTTTTTGGTACGTGTTCTGTTTTTACTTGTGCATCTTCTACAAGATGCAATCACAGAGTTACAGGACTCTGCACAAGAAGAAAAAAAACAAAAAATACCTGATTTTTATCACCAATCTCATCTCTTTCTGCACCTCTGGACGTCTGCCACTGTGGATGTTTTTTGTAGGGTGTTCAGCGGACGTCTTGTCCTTTCCTTGGTTCCCCACCTCTGTGCCAAAATGGCAATCCATCATCTTAACTTTGATTCACCTCAACTGGTCGCGGCAGATGGCCCCGCCCCTCCCTGAGCCTGGTTCTGCCGGAGGTTTCTTCCTGTTAAAATTGAGTTTTTCCTTCCCACTGTCGCCAAAGTGCTTGCTCATAGGGGGTCATATGATTGTTGGGTTTTTCTCTGTATGTATTATTGTAGGGTCTACCTTACAATATAAAGCGCCTTGAGGCGACTGTTGTTGGTTTTGGGAACAGGAAGGAATATCAGTGAGCCAAAACTAGCAAGTATGATGGGTTTGTTAATGAAGATTTTTCTTGATTTGGCCAAAGAGGATCACAGCGCAGAGTGCTGTACAACTATTCCCAATAATGACTGTTCACCTGAGCTCAAAAATGATGGTTCTCATTATAAAAGCTGGAGAGTTTGATTTCTGAGAAGCTCTCAGTGAATTTATGGACACAACAAATGTGACTTTGAAGAGGAGTGATCTGAAAACGGCAGCTGAGCTGTAAGCGGTCCAAGGAGAAAACCTAAATTTAAGTCAGGTCATGTTTTTAAATTTTATCAGCAGCAATTTTGAACTTTGTGGTTGCACCTTGTAGAAATATTGTTCAATTTTTTTTGAAAAAACTCCACCACAAAGGAGTTTTCTGCTTCCAGTGCAGTTAAAGGCTTTATAAGAGAATTAAGTGGGCGAATTTCAAGAGTAATATCATGGTGGTAATTTTATTTCTGTTGCAATAAAGGGCCCTGTCATCGGCAGCTGGTACAAGGTTTTGGACCGACTGATTGTTGGAGGAACGAAAAGCGCTGCCATGAAGAAAATGCTGGTCGACCAGGTGAGGCGAGCGTCTTAAGGACCCTTACTGGTCCTCTTCTTCTTCTTCTTCTCAGCAAAACAAACTGAAAACCACCTCGGCGATTAAAAACAGCTGCTTGTGTGTGTCTGTCCTCCACTCGCACTGAGCTCGTTAGTTGTGGCTAACAGAGTGGATGAATCCTGATTGCTGAGATAGTTTCGCTGTTTCAGGCTGACAGATGAGTTTTTGTTGTCCTGACAGGAGGAAACTCTGTTAACAGACTGTTTTCCCCTTTTATGAAGCTTTTGAGCCGAGAGGATGATTTATGCAACAGAGCTCCAGTTTTTACCCCTCAGCTGTAAAAGGTTGATGGGGTATCGTCATCAGGAAGTCACAGAGGATTTTCAAATTAATACCATAGTTGCATCTACTGAGGAGTAGCACTGGTATTTTGTAGTTGCTCATTTAGTTGTTTAAATGAGACGGCCAAAAACAAAATAGCCTAATCGATCGAAAACACCCCCAAAAAACATCTAAAGCAGAACGTACTTGAAATTTTCTTTGCTCTGTATAATGTTTCAAACACACATGTGGTGCCAGACTAGTTTAGAGTTTGACACTTCCTGGTGCAGTCTGATTACACCTGGCTTCGTTTGCATGGTAATATTCCGGTTTATTATGACAAAGCTGACATACAGGTCGTTTTTATTGATTTATTCATTTTACATCAAAGTACTGCAGAACAGCTCTCATCAAACGGGGACCAAACAGGGTTCAGCTACCAGGGAGTGGCCGGTGGTGGTAGAACAACTTTGAACCAGTAATTGCTGATGTAATTTAATAAAATAAGAATAGTCCGTTTAACTAGCATTTCTGCCACCGAGTAGCAAAAGCAGCAACGTTTAAATGTTTAGTCGACTATTTGCACATATCTATAATCTGTAATAACCTCGTGCTTCCTGAAAGAATCATTAACTTTAGATTAAAATACACAAATATATCGATAAAAAATATACAGAATAAACTTGGAAACTTTTCTGTAAATGTCTAAAAACTAAAGTGGATTTTGGTGGCTTCACGCTGCCCCCTGCTGTGTTTCAGTGAAACTGCAGCAGAAGAGAAGCAGTTCTTAAAAAAGCAGAGTAAGACTTTCAGTATCTGCCTTCCTGCTGAATGAAATATTTACTGGAGCAAAGGGTCCACTTGCACGCTTGAATAGTGATGTGGTTGCACTGTCTGCGCCGCTCGCTTCGCCTCAGTGTGCGTACCAAACACAGCAGCACTTGAAAGATTTAAGGTGATGCAGCTGTGGCGTCTTCCTGCGTCAGACCTGAACAACCGGAGGAAGTCGAGTGACTGTTCATGTAAGATTCATATAAGGAACAGTTTAACCTCTGTCAGGTTTCTTAGAGCATCATTGGTATGTATTTTATTACTTAATTACTTATAGACTCAATTTGTTTGTTGTTTGTAGCAGCTAAGCATCCCAAGATCCTCGGAAAAACAAAAATAATCAAGTGAAATTAATGCAACATCAAGAAAATAAGACGATAAGAAGAATGACAGTGAAGGAAAGATTTCTGTTCATCCTCCGTGATGTTTCTGTAAAGGCTTCTTTTTCCTGATGTGCTGTAGGAAAATGTTTTGTCACAAGTAGATTAATGAGATGTACATCACCCAGTTTCTCAGCACTCATAATCAAAAGTCATGTTCTGTTTTTCGGTTGCACGTTTACTGCTCAGTTTAGGTATGATGTCACACCGCCAGAGGGGAGGGTTTTAAATAAAACTGGCCTGAAATGTGCTGATTTAGGCCACAGCAGTTACACTTATGCTTAAGAGAAGAATGATTCAAAATCATGAAGGGTTTTAGGTTGAGAGGCGCAGCACAGACGGTGTTTAAGTAAATAATATCATAACTTTTAACAAGCTGGTTAACAGCTTTCTGACGTTTTCAAACCCACAAACCAAAATGAATTCATACAGAGGCCATGAAACGTTTCTCATTTAGAGTATAATAACACACAACCATTTAAAACTCAACGCTTATATAAAAATAAATGTTTATCCAGAGATTTAAGCCCAGACTAGTGGAGATTTTTCTTTCTCTTTATTCATAAGTTGCAAGTTTACGTTTCTTGTGGTTAAAGTGTGCAACAATGGAACGGTTAATAACAGACAATTAATGGTAATGATTGAATAGTAAGTGGATCATATGGTGCTTTACTCAGCACTCGGTGCTTGTACACAAAAGCAGCCCGATAGAATTCATATAATAGCCGAGGACTCTTTGACATGCAGACTGGGGAAGCCCGAAAATTCAACCTTAATTTCATTCTTCTTCTTCTACTTCTACTTCTTCTGTTTGACTCGTTCGTGTCCTTACAGCTGTGTTTTGCGCCGTGCTTTCTGGGAACCTTCCTCGGCATCTCTGGTGCGCTGAATGGACTGACAGTCGAGGAGAACGTCACCAAGCTTAGGAGGGTGAGTGAGCTTTATTTCATTTCAATGGGAGATAACCATTAATAAACACCAGAAATAACTCTGTCATCTGTCGCTCACCCTTTGACCCTTCTGAAGTCTAGAAGAGCTGCATGATGATGATATTTTTTTCATAGTTGTGAGCTAAAAAAACAAAAAGACGTTAATGCTCATGCTCTGTGGCCTCAAAAAGAAGCTTGGTAGCAGATATGGCAATAAACTGGGGTGTTGGTACAGTCTCTTGACATTTTTCGGACCATTTTTAATGGTTACCCCCATAACCTTGTGTTGAATGAGTCCATCAGTATTGTAGTGATGTGGAAAATCTTCCAGGTGACGTTGATCAATTCATAAAAGTCCACTTGAGGTAAAAGGTTAGAGTTTGACCTGATGTGTCCTCAGCTCATTTTTTTATTTATAAATGTTACATCGCAAAGTAAAAACAGGTTTATCTAAAGCCTGAAACGTATCAGTTTGAATTGCACACCATAAAATTGCATTTAAATCAATAAAAAAATAAGAGTCTGTGATTCAGATGAAAAGTCTTCTTCGAACCCTCCTTTCTTCGTTCTTCGTGTGTGTAGAGTTCTACAGTTGTCGTTGTGTGCCATGAATTTGACCTTTTTAAGCACTAAAACTAAACCTGAGACGAACAAACTGGTCAGAGAGCGGTAAGCTTCCTGCACGCACACAGCTCAGGCAAACGACAGTACACAGGGAGGAAGTCTGGCTTTCATCGCAGCTACAGTATCTGACCTCCAGCACTCACCTCTCATTATTATTGGAAACTATTTCCTGTGATGGAGGAAGAGACGAGAGAGGGAGGGAGTGTGGAAATAACCAGTGTGACTCATACCTTCATATATACGTGTGCGAGTGTGTGTTTGTATGCCAGGTCAGAGCTAACTGTCATCTTGTGCCAGCTGCTCAAACGCCCGTCGCCGCCTTGCTTTCCCAACATGCCGCTGATCACCATCAATTATTTACAAAAGGAGAGGCGCGGACCTGAAAGGCCAACCCGGTAAATGTCACAAAGGACAGAAAATAAATGACAAATGCGCTCATTACAACGGGGTCTGGCACTGAGGAAATGTGAGATGAAAATGAATGGAGCCTCTGACCAAACGGCCGCTGCGATTGATAAATCCGGACAGAGTTCCAGTCGCAACGTTGCCTCTCCTGTTTACCTGTTCTGCTTTTTACCTGCAACGGTTTGGTCAGAGTCTTGGTCATGACTCAAAAACGAAATGCAGTACGCAGGAGAAAAAGTGTGAGGGTCTGTTTTTAAAAACATCACAATTTTCTCACCACACGGTTTTTCCTTGGCACTTGGCAGGTTGGTGTTTTGAAGCATGTTGTCCTGTTTGTCGTCATTCTCCTCCGAGATCAACTCCATGATGTCAGGGTCGGACCACGTGCCGTGCTGTATAACTGATCAGAATCTGAACATTCATAAAGACGCTCTGCATAATATAAAGACAGGAAGAGCAGAAAAGTCTGACCTCTGTTCAGTGTGTACAAACATGTGCTGTCCTGGTAAGACCTGGATCCCAAAACGTGAACGTTCAGACAATCTTATTCGATTTTTAAAAAAATAATTTTGCAGAATTTTGGGTTTAGCATTTCACTAAAGTTTTTCAACAAAACTTCATTTTTTTTTTTTTGCATCCTAAAAAGCTCCTAGAAGGGTAAGAAAGGTCCCGTCTTGTGTGGGTAAAGGCATTGACGTAATTTCACCCCAGGTGGCAAACTAGCTTGTTTGATCATAATTAAAAAACTGTTTTCACCCTGGAAAAAAGGCAGAAAAATATTATAGCTGGAACATTGGCTTGTTGGTTTTATATGCCAAGAGATGTCAGGGTGACCTTTAAGTAGACAGGTTGGGTTTTTTTTGTTTTTTTTGGTGTTTGTGTGCATGTTTTGTAATATTGTGTGTTCGAGAGAGAAAGTTGTTTATTAAGAACACGCACCTGATTTCTACCTTCAGGTTGCATCACCAGCATGACAACATGACTAAACTAGATGATGCACTCACTCAAACATTTCTTTAAGTATAATTCATAATCTTTTGTTGAGCTCTACCATATCAAATAAGGGAACAAATGAAAGAAGCTTTCAGTAGTATTCGTGTGAGTTTAGGTATATCGTCAGCATCATTTTTGTCACGTTAACGTCACAGGACTCGTTTGCTTGTCAAAGCAATGATTCAAAGGGCTTTAAGCCAATACACACGCACACACTTCAGACACAAATCATCTGTAATATCCAATTAGGTCCATAAAAGTTAGGACGCTGAAACAATTTGTGTTGTGTCAGTGTTTTAGAGTATATTGAATTTATAGTTATCTGATGAATAAGGTCTTTAAAACCAGACACTTAATTAACTATTTAGGAGTTACAGCCAATTGTGTCAGTGTCCCAAAAAAAATGTGGGCCTAGCTGTAAATATGCTGCAGTGGCTACATGGACGCTTGCACGCAGCTTTTAAAAATCCAACTTTGACTTGTATCAATTTCAGATGAACTTCAGTGAATGGCGGCGATGGTGGAGGAGGGCAGCATGTTTTATTTCATAGATCAGACAGTGTGCTGACAGCCCAGCCCGTAATCGACCTGCAGACACAGGCGGATAAATTTTGTGTCAAATAAATAAGCGAACCTCTTTGTTTCATTGCAGAAAGAAACTACAGTATATAACCTTCACTCTGAAGTTTAAATATAGTAACATATTAACACGTAATATCTGTTTACTTGTTATTGTAACATCTTTTGTTACAGTAACAAGTAAATACATTTTTCCTTGTTTAAAGAAAATGAGTGAAATAAAGTGTATTTATATGTGGCTGATGAAGGTGTTCATGCGTACAGCTGCTGGGATTTTGGCTTACCTTCCGTTTGGACTAAAACTACTCGCCAGCTGTAGTTTGAACACATCAGCATTCCTCACTTCTTCCCCCACTGGCGGCTTCTACTGTTCTGATGGAAAATGCTGCAGGGCTGCGCTTCGTACCTGAGCAGGAGGTCACGAGTGCGTTCATCGCGTTTGACTGGACAAACGCTTTACTTCAGTCTTTTTAAATACAACTAAAAGTTTCCTCTTAAGATATTGTATGTTTTTAGTAAGCCGAGGGAGCCGAGCGCAGGTTTCATGAATTAATTTACTCTCGGTGTCTGCAGTGGTTGGTGGACAGGAAGTCGTCTGACACTCATTCATCCGCGAGCTAACTTGTGATCTCAGGGGCCAGAAGCTTGGGTCTGTGGCAGTGAATGTAAAATAAAATATTCATCCGTGAACAGGAGCTTGATGGAGGAACAAAGAAACAAACACAGATCTTTGTTCAATTATTTAAAATAATCTGTGCTGCGAACTGTGGTTTTCCAGTCGGAGGGAGGTGTACGAACAAATCATATCTTTAATGGGATCATTTTGATGTTGAGCCACTTTACTGGTTATTAAAGTAAAGTATGTTTAGAATCTGTAACAGAGTTTCTCTTACAGGCTGACAGGGCAGTGTCACATTTCTTCTAGACGTCCCCGGACTTTCAGATAAAGAGCTAGCTAATAAAGAAATCCCAAATAGTTGATTCTGGTCATCTGGACGTAGCGTAAACTTACCTGGATGATTGAGCATGCATCAAGACGTAATAAAGAAATAGTTTACTATCCAAGACAGAAGAACTGAGTTTTAGAGTTGCTTAATTTAACACAAAATCTTCACATTTGAAACCTCATGTTGAACATTTGTCAAGACCATATTTGTTTGTTTGGGGTTTTAGAGGAGTGGAAGGAAGGAAAAGATGCTCTGATTATAACAGAAGACGATACAAGAGCACCAACCTGAAAAAGAAAGCAGCCCAGTAACCATTTGCTTTCTGTTGTTTTCTTAATAAATTGAGTTTAGCCTAAAATGTTCTGATGTTTTTTTATTAAAAGTAATGGCAGTTGGTACTGACATGATGATATTTCTCTTTCTGCCTTCACAGGACTACACAGATGCGCTGATCTCTAATTACTATGTAAGTGTTCAGTGTAATCTCTTTTTTTTTTTCTTTTTTTTTAATCTCTTCAGAATAAGTATCCCTAATTTCTGTGAACGGTTCAGTTGAATGTTTCCTGTTTGTTTCAGCTTTGGCCTCCGGTCCAGATTGCCAATTTCTACTTCATTCCTCTGCACCACAGGTGAGAGTTTGATGGCTTCATTAGCATGCAAGCAGTGAGCTCTGGTCATATTTGAAGGTTACTGAGTGCAGAAGAAGCTTGTATACAGAGTCTTAAGAATCTGAAGGGTTTTATTTTTATGTTTTGGCTGCTTTAACACAGTCATTTCTGCACTTTTAGGATACATACTCTGTCTGATCTTACTGGATTATTATAAATCTAAAAACATGTTTTGGAGTTGTAGTTTTATTAGTTCTACATCTAAATGAGACATAATTTGTTTCACTTGTGAAAATCTCTTTAACTGTCATATGAAACCAACTTTAATTGTCTCCAAAAGCCTTTATTTCCATCTTGATTAAACTGCATCCAAATCAGACACGTCAGATTTCCTCCTCCTTGCAGGCTGGCTGTCGTCCAGGTCGTCGCTGTTGCTTGGAACTCCTACCTGACCTGGAAGGCCAATAAGATGTGAAGGACGATCACAAGTCCAGCCTGTGTCGTTCTCGCTGATGATTACTTTGCACTCATTCGTAGTGCGTGTGACATGGGCGTAACTTGCTTTAGGCTACTTAGTCTGCTGGTATTTCCAATGTGTAAAGCTGTGACTGAGTCACGCGTAAAGGTCGGGAGAAACGGCTCGTCTACTCCAAGTGACAAATTCACACTTGAAAGTCAAACTTGCATTTGCAGAAATGTCTGTGAAAGTTTGTTATTTATGGAAATGGGATTTGGCGGCGGTGCTGCAGTGTATCCACACATACACACTCATACATTAACACCTATTGCTCACAAAGGAAACTTTTCTAATCTCTTTAGTGTGTTGACATCATTGTTTTTTTTTTAACTGTGTGTAGTTCTTTTCCAATAATGGACTTTTAGTTGTGTGTTTAGTTGTGTTTAAGTGCATTCCAGAGTTTCTAATAATGTGAATTTAGTTTACATAGTCCTGTTTTTTTTCCACTTTGTCTGAACCTGCCTCGTCTTTTACTTTATTTTCCTGAATTTGACAGATGAAGCGGTCAAAGTTCCTGCAGCATTTACAAAGCTGCATTGCTGGACTAAATTGATTTGGCTTGGGGCCTTTTTTAAAAAAAATGTTTAAATCTGTTTGTTTGAGTAATGACATTTTTCTATAATCTGAAGATTTGACATCTTCAGACTGTCTCCTTTCCCTTCCCAGAGAAGTTAAGCTGTGTTTCTCACTTTTTTCATTCAGCCTTACAGAAATGCTGTTTTACACATTGATACTCAGATTTACATACTTGCTTTAAACTCTTGGTTGTTAGCAAGGTAGCTGTTTACTCCTGTTTCCAGCCTTTTATTGGGTTGGGTGTCACTGTGGTGCAGTGGTTCACACTGCCGCCTCACCCCAAGGAAGCATTTCTGCCCGTGTAGGTTTTCTCCAGGTACTCTGGCCACAGTCCAGAGACGGGCATGTCAGAATAATTCAGTTCAATTTTATTTATATAGCACCAAATTACAACAGCAGTTGCCTCAAAGCGCTTTCTATTGGAAAGTAAAGACCCTACAATAATACAGAGAAAACGGAAAATTAATGATTGTAAATTGGATGAATTCTGAATTTAAGATAAAGTGCATAGAATAAACCATTGTACACTGCTCAAAAAAAATAAAGGGAACACAAAAATAAGACATCCCAGATCTGAATGAATGAAATATTCTTATTAAATATTTTGTTCTTTACATAGTTGAATGTGCTGACAACAAAATCACACAAAAATTATCAATGGAAATCAAATGTAGCAACCCATGGAGGTCTGGATTTGGAGTCACACTCCAAATGAAAGTGGAAAAACACACTACAGGCTGATCCAACTTTGATGTAATGTCCTTAAAACAAGTCAAAATGAGGCTCAGTAGTGTGTGTGGCCTCCACGTGCCTGTATGACCTCCCTACAACGCCTGGGCATGCTCCTGATGAGGTGGTGGATGGTCTCCTGAGGGAACTCCTCCCAGACCTGGACTAAAGCATCCACCAACTCCTGGACAGTCTGTGGTGCAACATGGCGTTGGTGGATGGAGCGA
>VVHJ01052944.1:0-10610 GCA_015107715.1 Tylochromis polylepis
TTCACAGTAAAGAGTACTGAATTGAAACAAATGATTTTTTTTTTTTTAACATGGTGATTACAGATCATCATAAATGATTAGGGCCACAAAATATGTGAAATATTCATCAAAATGTCTAAGGTTCCAAAATGGCATCTTTATGTTGCTTAGTTTTTTATTTCTTCACCAACAGTCTAAAAACACCAAGAGATCTAATTTACTGACGCGAATCGGAGAAGAGCAAATTAAAATACCCCAAACATAATTGGAATTTTAAATTGAAGTTTGTTCTATATCTCTATAAGGTCTTGACCTTACTAAATGCACTGAGATGACTTTTGTTTTGATTTGGCAATAGATTAAATTGAATTCAGCTTAATTTCTGCTTATTCCCTAATCTAATAAGTGGGGAATCATTTGAGCACCAAGTTAACATTTCTTGCATCATGCTTCATGTGTTGTCTCAGATTGTGAGCTGTTCATCTTTCTTTCCTCTTTTTTTTTTCATTATTGAGGAAAAAACCATCTAACATACATGACATATTTATAATTGGGTTATAGTGAGTGTGACTAAATAAGAAAGCAAATGGAAACAAAGGATGAATCTTGTTACTTGAGCATATATAAATAAAATATAAAATAGGCATCAATTATGTCAATTTTCAGCTGTATTATCGAATTTTGGATATCCACTGGTGAAGGAAAGGTCATGTTGCTTGTCAAAAAATTCTATTAGTCAAACTATGATTCCCCAAACAGGACAACAATCTTAGAGTAATTGCAGATGATAATTTTGGCATAACTGTGTGTATGTGTGTTTGCCCTGCAGTGATGTGGATGATTGCTCCAGGCTTTAAAAACATGTTCATCAATTTACTCCGAGGCTGTAAACTTATTTCCACCAAGACACACAAATACAACAAAACACACCCACTCAGCCACACGAGCAACTTCCAATTTCCAGCGAATGAAATCTTGTTTGAGCTCTCTTCATTGCCTCCCCCTCTCTCCTCCCAGCTTCCATTGTCTCTCCCCGAGGAGCAGTTTTTAGTGACTGATGGCATGAAAGCCAGCTGAGGGTAAACAAACCAGCAGACCACACTTTTGCTTTAATGTCACGAGTCAATGACATGCAGCTGTGTGAAAGGAATGAGGGGGCAACACCTACACTTTCACTCTCGGGGCCATGTCTGAGGCTGACAGTAGCCCTCCAGCTAAACACAGACAGTCTGCATTAGTGTTGGCCTGTAGCTACAGGTGCCAGGAGAATCAAGCCCAGTTTTATAACTTGGACAGAAAGGCATGGTGCGAGTGTTTATGCTGCTCTGAAGCAGCTTTGTTAAAATGATCATTACTAGGTGTCAATTTTGGAGGCCTTATAGAAACAAGAACAGTTCTGTGAGCTACAAATAATTTATTATGGATACCTGAATGTATTTCACTTGTGTTGTATTGTATTGCACATTCAGTAAACAAATATAAAAAATAAAATATGTGGTGTCCTTTTTTTTTTTTTTGCAATTGTGTCGCCGTGTTTCCAGTGCTTAAACACTCTAATTCACAGTGTGATATCAGTGCCTAATTCAGAGTGGCTGTGTGAGGCACCCTGGATTCTTGCTGGTTTGTGGGGCATGAAGTGATCAAATGCCAAGTTTCCACAATATGACAAGATCAAGAGGAAAGGTTGTTCAAATTGCGACGTCTCATAGTTTTCTCTTGTTTGCTTTTAAGATTTTAGTCGTTTAGACCCAGGTAGGTTTGACGTGGGTCAACCTTTTACAGTGCAACTCCGTCTACCAGCAGCTGTCAAATCCCTTGGGGGGGGATAGGGTTTGATCGCACAGGATAGTTTTTGTCTTTCTCTCAGGCTAAAGCCCCAACTCAGTGGAGAGAGCTATGGAATTTAAATAAGTTTAAAAGTAGCACTGAGTTGGCAATATCTCTCCTAGATTACTAAGTAACAAACCTTTTCTACTGGGATTGTGACAATAGCAGAATTTCAGATTTGATACCAATACCCAGGAAAATACTCGGTATCACTTTTGATATCAGATTGTCTGACTGTGCTATGCTTCTGTTGTCAAAATTATGTTGCTGATCAGAGTTGGTAAGGTAGGGTGGCACTGCTGTCTAGCTGCTAAGGGGCTTATCTCAGCTTCAGTCTGGGAGTTTAAGAAAGATGCAAATAACCGTGATATCCTGTTAAATTAACACTGCCTGTTGACGTTACAGACACGCAAGACTCAACATTTGCTTTCTAGTTCCGACTTTACTGTCATCATTTTTTTTGTTTGTTTTTTTTTTTGGCATAGCTACTAGCCTCCACCTTAATGATAACTTAACAGATGGCTGATGTGCCCAAGA
The DNA here is from genome assembly GCA_015107715.1 of Tylochromis polylepis. NCBI lineage: Eukaryota > Metazoa > Chordata > Actinopteri > Cichliformes > Cichlidae > Tylochromis > Tylochromis polylepis. The sequence continues at coordinate 2,344 of VVHJ01052944.1, forward strand.
GGTAATTGCTAATAGTTATACGGTTAATGTTTGCAATGTCTGGGTTGAGATATACAATAACTGCTAACGGGAGCTTCAGTGGTGTTGAAGTGTGAAGTGCTGTGTCAGCTAGGGGGCAAACGTGGTATTGTTGGTTCTGATAGTTGTGCAAATAAGTAGGTAGTAAAAGGGGGGGGGAACTCTCTCACGCAAGCAGGTAAAACGAAACGGACTAATGCAGAATAATTGTAACATGCCTGGGGTTTGTCTGTTTTGTGATAAAACAACCAGCTTCTTCACATGAAAGTAAAGTGCTATGCGATCCATTATCTTTATTATTGTCATTATTTTTTTTTTTTTTTTAAATATCTTGCTTCAAATGTCTTCTTTGTCATTTTTTTTTTTCCCCAAAGGGTCTTGAGAAGTAGATCTCTTGGATTTCTAAAGATCTTTCAGAAGCACTTGACTCTGACCTATGAATCATCGAGCATAGAAAAGGCACCAAACTCAAGGGATGAGCCATTGTTGTCTACCCATACAGAACACTTTTTAGATTGTATCGTTAGGCACTTTAGTAGCACTTTACTGCCTGGGACATAAACACATACTTTGTTCCTATTTCTTTAGTCAAATTTATGAAAAATGCCAGAGATAATAACACATGCACACCAGCCTAACTGGCATCAGAAATGACATCAGTGAAAGTGTGGCTGTCAAAAAGCCATTCTTAAGGAAAACGGGGAGAAAAGGCTGAACTGTTCCTGAAGACTACTTAAAGAAATTATAAGAAAGCTTGCCTACAAGAGTTCAGGCTGTGTTGAGAATAAAGGTAGTCCTTTCAAGCTTGTTAGAATTGTACAAACTCACATTGCACATTTCAGTAAATCACTTCATCTATTTCCAATTTTTGAGCAAAACATAAAGAAATGATGACATGGGTGGACTTTTGGACAATACTGTATGTTCTAGTACTGTATGGTCTCTAACAATTCAAGTCATTTAAAAAATGTATTTTAACTTTAAGGCATAGTCGTGCGTGCATGTCAAACAGTCTTTGAACACATTTCACTAACTGAAAAACTTGATATATTGATCTTTTGTGGAAAAAAGTTCTGCACGAAATATAAGGAATTTCATCAAATGTCACGTGCAAGTTTCATTGACTATATAATAGCAATTCAAAGTCATTTAACAAGTACCAGCACCCCCACCAAGATCTAGTGCACTTCCTGCAGCGTACCTCTGTGTTTGCCGCTCGTCAGTCAAAACCCCTCTGATTTGAAAATTAAATCTGTGAAAGAAGAGAGCTGCTGACTGGTCTATGCCTAACATGTGCAGGAGACAGAGGTCAGTAACTGCATAGACAGCAGTCTATTCACCAGGAAGATTTTTTTAATTAGACTATGTTCTTTTAATTAACCAGCCAGCATAATGTCTGTGTCCATTTTTCACCCCTTTGCTTAACAGAGCAGGGTGGAAATACCTTCTTTTGTCTCCTCACTGTTTCAGAGGGCCCTGCTTCCTATTATTATATATCATTGTTCACTGAAATGTATTTTTTTCTTGTCTTTTAGATTAGCATGATAATACCCCCATGGAGGGGAGGAAAAGTGGTGAAGAGCTATTGCAGGACTGCTCATCAGGCTCACTGTGTGCAAGATCGTGGTTATTATCATCCTGAATGCACCATCAGTTAAGCTAACAGCCTAAATTTCGACATTTATCTCCAATATCATAGCCTGACTGTCAATTGCATAGGGAGCACTATGGTAAATTACAGGTTATGTCTTGCTCCTTGGAGCCTGGATCTCTCCCCAGTGTAATTACGTTATGCTAATTCTGCCCCCCATGTACTTCCCATGACAGAAAGAAGGCTTTCCAACTGTTCAGATATTAAGTAAAATATGAAAGAATAAATGTGGCGATTTACGCTACAGCATTGCTCATGAACCCTGAGCCACACCCCTTGCTTCTCCATGCAACTCTAGGGGATGGAGGAAAAGGCTCAGCTAGAGCTTGTAGCCCTGTTTCCATAGACTGGGTCAGATGCAGGTCAGGCCACCTTGAACTCCTCAGCTGGAATTATTGTGTCAGAGGTGGACAGGGTCAGGCCACGCTCCTCCCTTCAACACGAGGACTTTGTTAGTGTCGGACACGCAGCAGACACTGGCAGCACAAATCCCTGTCACGCTCTCGGAATAGAACCCTGCAGGGGTCAGAGGTTATGTGTTAAGGGGGGCATCCCCGTTTCATGACCTGAAATACTGATTGATTTCCTTGAATGGCTATCAAGGTAGGGGGGCCTTGCCAAGTGATTGCAGGAGCTGGTCAAACCACTTACCCTTACCCCATGTGGCGATTCGCAGTGAGAGTATGTGGTGCAAAGGAAGGGGAAAGCCACTCTTCGTCACAACATGCGCAACTCCTCTGCTCAACTATGTACCTCAGCGGGCGTGTGTTTTCACTTTCCCTGAAACAAGACACTAGACCGCATGTTTCCCTTTTAATAGGCAGCTGAGTGAGGAAAGGGCAGGAGTGTGGTCTGTTTGCCATTTGTTAGAAGATGGACGAGACAACACTCCCTAGTTCCTCTGATGGATTTATTAGTTGTTCAAAATTGCACAACTGCAATGGCCACTGACAGTTATATCAGTCATTTAATTAGTGGTGTTCAAAGTGCTTGACAGTTGCCTAAAAGGCTGAACAATTTTCTTTATTTTCACAACCAGAAGAGTAATTAATCATTCCTTTCAGTAACCATGTTCTGGTAAACAGTAACCAGAATATGGCAACAATGCTAAAGTTGAAATAAACAATTAAACAAAATCAAAGGCATGATTAAATGAGCCCTACCCTTTTCTGTAAACTTCAGAAAGTTTCCAGACTGACTTTATGGTTACCATTAGGACCAAAACTACATGACGGAATTTAATCTGATAAAATTACGAGCACAGGGAGAGCAGAATAATGTACAGAACTGTGATTATGACTAAAAAGTTCGTCCTTATAGAGTATCTGCAATGGGACAATGCCATTTAAATGTCTCCCATCTCCTCAAGTGAAAAAGAAAAAGGTCACGAATAAGACTGAAACATGGCACTCATCATCACTATGAAACCTCATGATCCTCTGTACTGATGGGAAACCCGTTAAACCTGAATTTGCCCCATCAGGGTGGATTTGATATTTGAAGTTGGCTTGTTTCTGCTTGAGGAAGCAGCACAACATATCCTCGTGTCCTTTTACTGAACCACTAGTGAAGAGTCAGTGTTGTCAGTTGACAGCCAATTGTTCAACTAATAAATTAATCTTCCCAATTTTTATGGTTTTGGTTGATCATGTTGTTAATGTCTGTGTAAATTGGTTGTAAAATTGCCTTACTGACAAGAGCTTATATCAAAATTTTCAATATGTCAACATTCCCATCACTACAGAATTGTAGTTTAATAGAAGCATGTTTTTAGAAAAAAAAAAAGAACACATTTTAGCTTAAAAATAAGGTAGGTGAAAATAAGTTCAACATGTGATTGGCCTAAATATTTTAGTGGCTTTGAGCTTTGAGTCATCAAACGAATTGTCACAGCCCAGATCATACACTCTGGATTTTTGATATGAAAAGTGAATTAAAAAAAAAAAAGTGAATAAATTTTCTTACAGCGAACTCGGATGATTAGCCAAAGGCTGAGAGTTGGAGAAGATGTGAGCGCTCGCACTGAGATTTGTTGTTTTCCATGCAACCTGAAAGTTTGTGCTTTTTAGTGTAATTAAATAGTCATTAAGAACTGCTGTTTGACACACGTCTAACTAATCACTCGTCCCCACCATTGATCTGAAAAAATGTGCATGTGGGTGTGTTTTGTTCATTGGAACTGAGAAATGGCGGTATCATCTCCAGTCTCATTGTGGTGCATTTCTTTGCTTTGGTCACTTGAAAAGTCGTTCCCCAGGCGTGAGCTTGGAGGAGTCGATACAGCCATAATTGAGTCTGTATATTGAAATGACTAAAAGCTTGAATTTGCCCAAGCAAGCAAATACAAAAACAAGCAAACATCCAGTCCAGAGACGAGGCATCAATTTGATTACTCCTTCAGCTGTAGCTCCCAGTTGTGGTTTTGAAATTATTCTATTAGAAGGATATATAGTTTATGGGTTTTATTAACAGTTGAGTGTGAGCCCAGACTAGTCCAAAGTTCTAGTGATCAGGGATTCTCTTTCATGCTCGTCACACGCCCAGGACAGATTAATATAACACTAAAAAGAAAAATCTCCAGTACTTCTCTTTTATGTCAGGGCTTATTTTTTTGACTTTTGTCAGTATTGAAAATGCAATTTAAACAGTTTGCAACCTTAGGTAATATGTTTGATATTTTATATATTTATATAGCAATTGCCACAAAATACTGAGTTGTATTGTGTGGCAATTGCCCCCCCATTTCTAGACATGTTGCATGAATCTACCAGATGGCCTGATGTATGGTATTTAAATCTTTCTTAGTTCTGTTAAAAACACAAGAACACGGTACTAAATTCCTCTAGACGCATTTAGGGGCAATTTAAAGTCTTGAAAGTGCACCAGAGATGCCCTGGAACCTTTGTAGCTCAGGCAAAGGAATTTGTTTTCCACAAGCCCTTATCTTCCTTTTGAAGTTTTGTGTTTTTTCTCAGACAGTATTGTAAGTTCTAACAAATGGCAAACACAGACCCTTATTGTCAACATTTCACTCTATACCACTGATACAAGAAAATAATGACTACACGCCTAATGGTATCACAATAGCTGGTATAGGCTGTTACTGATGCACAGCAGTTCTACTTTCCATCTGGGACTTGTGGTCCTTTTGTCAAAACAGTGAGAACTTGAGAGAGAAAAAAATATGCTGGCGAGCTGGCTATGCCTTAACCTTAATTGAACCATCATCAGCATGTGGCTGCCAGCTGGAGTGTTTGCTAATCCAGAGGATGCTGCCTCTGCAAGTCTTTCTGGGCTCTGCTACTTGAAATTTGCAGGGTGTAAGGTCAAAGCCTCAGTAATATTGGGACAGGTGGAGATCCAACTAGGTCATCGTATTACACAGCATTTACCAAAAATGCTTAACAGTTATGACAAACTATCTTCTGGTTTAATAATTGAGAATCTACACAGTCCCTATGGCTATATGATAAAGGAAATTATACTATATAATACTTTTGCTATAGGATCAGGAACTACATCCTTCTAAAGGAAAGATAATCTCTCATCAACTTTTACACATCAGTGACTCAGAATTTCACATTTTACATTTCAGCTTTCAGCTCAGATGGAATTTTCTTTTGGTAATAGCAGGCTGTATAAAGCTCTGTTTAGGTTTGTGCGCTGGCAAGGTGAAGACGTTTTTTTGGGGAGCAGACTGCCAGAGCAGATTGTGAGCTGAGATGCCATCATCAGATTTGGCAAGTTTGGGCTCTTGGATTTGTCAAAAGATTTTGTTCACTTATTGCAAAAGCAACCTGTTGTCATGCAAACAGCATTTCCAGCAACGTCTTTTCCTCTGAGTTCAAAGCAAGTTGATTCACATTTTCATTTCACATTCTGGCATTTTTCTGATGAAAGTGAATGATGCGCCCAGCAATAGATACTTTGTCATTGTTATCCATACTTCGGAGTTTTCGAGATTTGTGATGGAGAATACAACATGACTGCTATGACTGTTTTTCAAGGCTTAGGCTGCATCACCATAAGCTGTCCTGCATTATGTCTGAGATGTTCACAGATGTAAGAGTCATCTCTTATTTTTCATTCACAGATTCACTGACAGCTGGAGTGTGTACCAAGCCGGTCTAGTTACCTGTTTGGTGGATCACTGGATTCAGCAGACTGTTTGAAAGTTAAGGTAAGCTTTGCTGCTTCTTTCTAAAAGTGTCTTTCTAAATGGGTCCAATGTAATTAAAAGTTAAATAAGATCTGATTTGATGAGGCACGGAGTCACTATTCACTGATCTTTCAAATGCAGTATTTAGATTGAACTGAATATATGTGACAGTGAAAGGTCTACTTTCACGAGGCATCTACAGAGGCCAGTTAATTAATGGATGGTCTATGGAAACACTGCTACTGCTGCTTTTTTAAAATGGGTGATTGCACATACAGCACTGTATCTATCCAATTAATTTAATCAAAGGTATGGAACCAGCTTTAACACACTTGTCATACTGCATAGTCCAAGGACAAACTTAATTTAGTCCACTGGTTTCCACTAGTGGGCCAAGCAGCTGAATGAATATGATATTTTTAGGTAAAGAAGATAGTATTCCTTTATTCAATTAAAATATAACTTTTGTTTCTTGCAAATCACATGAATTGCGAATTGTTGAGCATTAACTTTTTTTTTTGGTTTGTAAATAGGGGGCATTCGTAAAGTTAGAGAACCACTGATTTAGTCACTGGGTGCATAACAACCACATATTACTGTGATACGTAGAAATTGTGAAGCACTGTGCTCATGATTTGAGTTTGCAAGTTGTGTTCTTGGGTAACATTTAAAACTGCACTTAAAATGGATGTAAAAATAACTTTTCTGTCAAAAATGCTTGAGTGGTCAAGATTTCTATATTTTTGTTTTTTGCTCTCACTGGTTTGAATTTGATGAAGCTCAGTTAATGGCAGTTGTTGAATTTGATGACACATGGGACTGTTTGCCTACATTGCCAGAAAATGAAAATGTAGAGTTTGTCAGATTGCACAGTGCACTTTGTTAGAATGGACAGATGGGAAATGGTTACTTTAAATCAAGAAGTTTTGGTTCCTTATGTTGATTTAGAGTGCTCATCGTCACTGTTACTTAATGTCCTCAAAGGGGGGAAAAAAATGTCGAAAGTCTCTTCATTCGTTGATACTCGATAATTGCAAATTGGCAGGTGTCTAGTGTAGTCCATGTCAATGTTTTCTGGCGCTGTGAGCTCTGTTGTCAGGTAGACAGGTAGTCAATGGGGAGAACAATTGAACAAATGCATCAGAAACTTGTAGCATCACTGAAAAGCTATTGTGTCTGGCCAAGCATTTCCCTTGTGAGCTTGGGTGTGGACAGTAGAGGACAGGGCCAAGGAGCGCCGATGACAGGATGCCTCATGGGAAGGCTGGAGACAGATGGCTGGCCAGATGTAGTCCTGCTGTGACCTTGAAAGGCATCTGAAGGTAAAAGCATGAAATGTCTCAAAAATGGCAGACAGAACAGCAAAGAAATGGGGGAGTTTTGTTGTGGCCTTCTCATGAGCTGTTTTGTTTTTAGATTCGTTATGTTCTTTGTTCTATTAGCGTGTCATCATGAATCTTCCTAATTTTCTTCGCGGTGAGCTGCAGTTTTTGTGCACATCAGATTTATTTTTCAGTTCACACTGTTGGCGTTTTGGGGGTCCATGGATTATTAGACACACGAGGCACTCACTCAGTTGCACAGCTTTAAGTTGGAAAGCTATTCTAGCATCCCTAAGAGTAAGATCTGATGTTGCAGGGAGGTAAAATTCTCAGGTTTTAGTTCGTAGTCATTTTCACACATGTACTGCATACATTGTCGGAAGAAAAAGGTCAGCACACTGTGCACAAAAGCCCTTTTGCACTTTGGGACCCACAACAGAAGGTCTTTTTTAAAAAATTTTTTCCATCAGGCAAGGGTGCTGCCTTGGCAGAGTCTGCAGGAGGTAACCACTAGCTGGCTGTAAATTAACTGAACTATTACCCATGCCGTTCCTGCATTAGTAAAAAATGCTAGGGTACATCACACAGACTTTGTTGGAACATTAAATACATTAAATGGCCTTTAAGCAGAGAGTTACATAGTACAAACTGTTTTGGATATTTGCACCAGCATCAGGAAATGTCTAGAAAAGTACTGGACTGCAGTGCATGTGTGAAAACAGATTGGGTAAATTGACCTGTGCATGATGGACTTATTTAAGCTATTTTCCATAGTTTACCTTTACTGTTATTCATGCCAGTTAATAATAGACAAAGAAACTGAATGTAAACATAAGTTAAGAGTGTTCTTCATCTTTGCTTCACTGTACAATGTTGGGCTCTCTAAACATGATGAACTGGGAAGTATCAGGTGTCAGCATGCACATTCTTAAACCCAGTGTTTTAGGGTCTCTGTGAGAATATCTTATTTGGTGATGTCTTCTTGATTCTCTCTGGATTGTGGAAAGAAATGAGACTTTATTTTAAATTCGGAGTGAACTTTACACTGTTGCTGGCTGAACAGTGGTGATTTTATGTCAATACTAGAAGAGACACACTCATGATGCAATTCAGGCAG
>VVHJ01052945.1:0-11472 GCA_015107715.1 Tylochromis polylepis
CAGGGCCTATGATTGCTACTGTAATCTGCTGTCTCCTGCCAGCCACAGTTATTACAGTTGTCGATATGGTGCTCAGGGCTTTATAGACACAAGCAACGAGACTCAGTCTGGACGCTCGCCAGAGAGTGTGTGTGTGTGTGTGCCAAACTGCTTTATATTTGTTTGCACCCTTGTGTGTGCGTGTGTGTGTGTGTGTGTGTGTGTGTGATCTTTTGCTCTGTGTGTTTGTAATTGAGCTCTCTGCTCATGTCAAGGCCAGTTCAACAGCGTGTTAATTGCTTATGTTGCAAAGTGTTAGTCCCAGCAGTATGTGCATGATATCCAAGATGTGCCCGTTCATCCGCGCATGCATGCACGTATGTATTTACTGTATGTAATAAAGTGTGTCCAGAATGGGTTGCCTAGCTTTGCTTGGACAGGTTTTCTGTAACAAATGATGGACAAGAAAGGTGGGGAGGAGAGTGATGTAGAAAGAGATGGATCACCACGGGAGAAGTAAAATTCGGTGTCTGGAAGGTTCAGGAAGAAAGGAGGCAGAATGTGAGAGAAAGATGGAGGTGGGGAGGAAAGTCTTTGAATCGGAAGGAAAGGCGGAAATGAAGGGAGCACTGGGGTGTGGAGGGTTTTTTCCTCGTGGCATTGAGGCCTGTCTGATGTCTGTTGTTTAGCCCACTTCTGCTGTTTACGGTCCTGCCAGCCTATTACTATCAGAGCTTGGCAGTGGGCTACAGTAGGGCTGAAACAATACTTGTGCAACATTGGCTTTTGTAACGCTGTCATACATTCATAAGCGCACACACACACTAAGGCACACACCGTGAGGGTCACCGATGGCCCATTTTTGCAGTCGCACTGCTCTTTTGGAAATGTACGACCATCTGTCAGAGTTGGCCAGACGATTAAACAAATCCTCTCTCTCTTTTTTTCCTCCCCGAGTGTGTGTGACTGGTGTCTCTGCACATACCAGCAACCTGTGACCTCCGAGAAGCATGAAAATCCCCTCTGCCAGCGTGCTCGGGGCTTTATAGACACGAGCTACGAGCCTCATTCCTGTCGCTTGTCTCTATTCTTGTGTTTTGCTAAGATAAAGCTCCCCTCTCAAAAACAATGTGGCGCGCTTGAAATTAAGAAACATTATCCATTCTGTTCAGAGAAAACATCGCCTTTTTAATCGCTTCATTATGAGCTCCAATTCTTGGAAATTATTCTGAGTTCTGAGTAATGTGGGTTTTAATTGATTTTTATCAAAGTTTTAATTGATGTTTCTCCATGGACTGACTAATTGTTTTGGTTGTTTCGTTATGTATTAAGTCCCCTGAGTCCACTTCTCCCATGTGACCTGCTGTGTTAATGAAGGACTGTGTACAAAAATGCCAAACGCAGTGGCAGATGGTAACTAAGACAACTAGCCGAAACCCTGCACTCGCATTTTGAAACAATCGGCTTTCACTCGATCATTTACATTATACTGTTTTCTGCTCCAACTTGTAAAAATTGCATATTCATAGCAAGTATATTCATAGTTTCCTCACGCTGGCTCTGTTTTCGGTAGATATCCGGCTCTTGCTCCAGCGTGTTTGGTGTTTGGCAGGTGTGCAGCGTGCAGGAAACTCCTGAACAATAAAGTTCTGGGCTGAGGCGAATGGCAGAGTAGAATTTATTACTACTATGCACCATCTTCAAATGCAGTTTTGTGAATCATTAGTTACATAATATTAAACAACATGTGCAGCAGTATGGACAAGGTTTATTCCTCTAACGGCACAGCTCTCGGTTTGGTTAAACAAGGACCTGACAGATTTAAGGAGTCTGCAAACTTCTTCAGAAGTTGCGGTGTGGTGACCAGGAGGTGGAGCATTAGCAGCATCAGCAGTAATGTGGGTGTTGTACTGGACTTATCAGTCGATCTCTGAATGTGGACTTAGCGTTAAAGACCGAGCACCTTTGTGTTAAAAGGAGCCAGCTGAGCATCTTACTGGGATGCCTCCTGGGTGCCCTTCTTTGGAGGTTTATTTAAACCATGCCTAAGTGGAAGAACAAAGGCTGACTGGCCTGGGAACACCTCGGTGTCCTCCAGGAGGAAATGGAACATTTTGCCGGGGAGAAGGATGTCAAAATGGTACCATAAAATGCAAAGATGTTATACTCGTGTTTTTATGTCTATTTACACAAAAAACTGCTGTGACCAACAACGTTTACTTTAGTAAAATTACCCTCACCTCAAGCACATTTCGCCGTCACAACAAAATACAATCAGCAGGTTCTGTTCGGCACCATTCCCACCCCTCCTGTTACATTTGGCCTACGTCATGGAAGTCCTAGTGTGACCTCTTGCATGTCCTTATTGCAAAGTTCACTGAATTTTCTCCCGAGCTGCTGAAATGTTGACCCTGGAACTTGAAATTTAGTACAAAGAGAACGAAGCCAATCTGGTGCGTAGGTGTGAGCGATGCCTTTAAGGCTAAAAAAACGTCACAACATGAAAGTCTGATCGGTTTGATGTTTGCTCTCTGCACAGTTTTAGGTCCAACGGCACTCATGTATGTGCAAGTGGTTAAAAAAAAGGTGATTCAAACATTGCACAAGGACGTGACCGTGAACGGGCTCAGCTGCGACATTTAAACCGGGCATGGTTTTTTTGCATATTGTGGGCGGTATTTTAAATTTAGGATTTCCTACACTGCACCGAGACTCGTGCTTTTGGTTGGTGCTTTTGTCGACAGCGTCCTACATGTTGTCACTCCTCGATTTGAAAGCGATCTGACCAACACAAATGTCAGTTTATTCAACAAAACAATAAACGCATGAGAAGAACTCCAAGAAGATTAGTCCTGTTCATTGCAGGCGTCTCGCACATAAATCAGCACGCACACGCAAACACACACACACACACACACTCTCAGTCTGAGTAATTTTGAAAGTCTTGTGATAGCTTTGCATAGCATTTGGGCTAATGGCGTGCTGCGTGCTTCCTCCCAGGTCGGTGCATCCATTAGCAACCATATTACTGCCACATAATGGCTTATTGGTTGTTGGGAAAAATTGCCAAGAAGCTGGGATGGGGAGAGAGGGAGCGAGTGAGAGATTAAAAGATGAAGAGAGAGAGAGCGAAAGACATAAAGAAAGGCTTCTCTAGCAGGGCCTCCGAATTGAGTTACAGCTGTTATGATTTGTCGTCTCTCAAGTCTTTTCCCCTCTCTTCTTTTTCATTTCTTGTTTCCACCCCCTTCTCTTTCACCCTCTGGGCTTTGGAAGGTTTTTATCTTTCTAATGAGCCGTTGATTCTTTTTTTTCCTGTCATTACCTCATTCGTTCTGGATGGAAGGCAATATTTGTCATACTGTCAAGCCAGTGTTTGCACCTAACCTGTGTTCCTCTGCGTGTGTGTGGACTGTGGCAGAGCGAAGTGGTGTAAAGTGTTTACGCTGTGGTTTCGGTTAGCGCGGGTGGCAGAAGTGGACGCAGAGATCAGAGGACTTTGGCGCGGTGGCCCCGGTCACCGTGTTCAACTCCCAGCCTTATCAATATGCAGCATGGTGGGTGGATTGCACTTGACTTGATTGCTTTAATTGGCTGGACATAGTTGCAAAACACACACACACACACACACACACACACACAAGGTTATAGCAGTCTTTGCTGTGCATCATATTGTTGCGATGTTTTGTCCTGGGAACTGTGCAGTGTTCAGTTCAACTTTACATGAGTCATTCTGCTCCTACACACTCAATATGCATATTATGTATACAGACACACACCCTCTATCTCGCACATATGCATATACAAACAGACAGTTTGGAGCACGGAGAAGTTTAAAGGTGAGCCTCGGTTATGAGATAATCTCATAAATATGCATTGCACGCACTCACACACACTCCCGTGTGTGTGTCAGTCGTTGTATGAATGTATTCGGGTGGCTGCTCGGTGCCGTCTCTGCACCCGTGTGCTTCCTCGCTGGCGTGGCTTGGGTAGCACGTGTGTTTGTATGTGTGCGTTCGGCGCGCGTGCGGTGGTTAAAACGAAGTGGAAATCAAATTCACCTTGAAGTGTCCTTCTCTCCCCTCGCCGCCCCCGTATTTTTGCCGTCGTCTTTGCTTTGAACACGCTGCAGCACTCAGTTCAAAGAGAAATGCCTTCTTGTGCGTGCTTGTGCGCGTGTGTGTATTAGGAATGACGGCAGGGTTTGAGATGGAAAGGGGGAAAAGAGAGGAGGATCTGCTGCTGCACTCTTCTAACATCACCCTCCCCACCATCCTTCCATCATCAAAGAGCAGCCAGGCTTAGAGGAGCGCTCGTCCTTCTCCCGTCGCCCCCTTTCCCAATTAAAAACAACCTGGGACAGAGGAGAAGGAGAAGGGAGAGCGAGGCCTAGACGAGGTCGACGGAGGAGAAGAGATGGTGTGAGTCTACTCAGGATGGAGAAATCAGCATTTGTTTGGGCCTCGGTGACCTTTGACCTCCTTGTTTCTATTTAAGACAGAATAAGCAGCTGGGTAGGCACCAGCAGAGGTGGACGCTCTGAGTGGTGCTCTGTTTTAGAAGTGGGGATTTTTAATCAAGTGATACTCATCATCTCCCACTTTCAGCTAAAACGGAGCATTTTGTGATGTTATTTTAGAATTTTGCGTTTTTACCTGCGTTACTGTTGTGTTAGCACTTATGTGTACATGTTTTATCCTATGCATATTGGTATTAATGTATGCACTTCTCTGGGGACTATACTTCTGCAAGTGCGTGCAACCTGAGCTTAGACAGACACACACAGAATCCTGCAGCGGCAGTCTGTGGATCTTATTGGTGCATTTGACCTAAAGGTCACCCACTGGAGGCAGTGACAGTTTCAGATTAGCGCTCAATATGTGATATTCACTGTTGACTTTTGCAGGAGGATAATCAAACATGATTAATGTCTCCCGTGCTCCGTGTTCGACTGTTAGTTTCTGACAAGACGGATGGAGGGAAGGGTGAAACATAAGAAAGAAATCACAGGACGTTGGAAGGATGTAATGGCAGGGGGATAAAATACTGTTAGATGTTAACAGACTTTCAGAGATCTTGGGGTGTAAAGAGACAGACTAGAACCAAGAGACATTTGGACTACAAAGGAATTATTCACATCATCACCAGGCCAGATGGAGAGCGTGTTCCCCCATCTCTCGCTCTCTCCGCTTCTCTTTCATTCTCCCTCCTTCTGGGTCCACAGAGGCTGGTTGAAGATGAGGAAGCAGCAGGGCAGGAGACAATAAAGGTCACCTCGTCATTTTCTTCCTCGCTCTTTCCATCTCTAAAATGATTTCCACTCAAACTCTTCGGCCAACTTAATTCTGGCTCCGTTGTTGGAAGAAATGCCGTGGCTTCGTGTCAGAATAAAGACAGATTGGCGCAGACACACAAGGAAAGTCTTGAATCCAGAGGTGTCGTCACATCTCTTTTGCAGTTACAACGCAGCGGCGCTTCATTAGGCGGAGCCTCCTTTGTTTTTAACGCAGCTTTGGTCTGAAATCGGACTTAGTGTTTAAATCATGCACATAAGATCAAGCAAACTTGCATTTAAGATCCAGGAAAATGTGATTAAAATGCAGGACGATTAACTGGCCGCGTGAAGCAGGCAGGAAAGGACCCAAACGCAGACTCACGGAGGCAAAAATAAACTCAAAGGGCAGCTTTATTGCTGAATATCAGAGAATACTAAACTAACTAAACAGGGAGGTAGGCAGCACGCACGGCGGGGAAAGCGGGAGATCACGACACAGGACCGAGGGAGACGCTGACGTAAATACACAGAAGGATAACGAGGGAAGTGAGAACGCACGGGGAACACAGCTGACACAAATTAACATGACGCCACAGGGGAAGCAAAACTAGACACGCCGAACATGGAAACACAAGACTTTCACAATAAAACAGGAAATGGAGGAACACGGCACAGGAGTGGAGGAAAGGCAGATGAGAGGGAGCGGGGGAACATGAGGGTGAGAGAGAGAGACACACGACAGACTGGGGAAACATGGATCAACATGACAAGCAGGGGGGAACACAGAATGACACACAAGAACTCACACAACATATATAAACACAGACACACAGAGAGAGGCACAGAGGGCAAAGACACAAGAGGGAATCTAATAATCAAGACTCTAAACAGGGAGTAAAAGAAACTCCCAATAGAATAATTATAAAGACTATAAATGAACCTGAACATAAACCATAATACAAAATTTTACTGGAATACATGAAACTCAAAATGCTGGGTCAAAAGGACCCAGAACCATGACACACGCTGTATGCTTTCTGTACCTCTATTACTCTTGTGCCTTTGGCCTCATTCTCACGTCTGGTGCTCGTTTTCATTCTTTCTTTTCTCCTTTTATTTCTCTCAAGTTCATCCTCCTCTGTCCCTATCCTGCTCCTCTCCTCTCTGACTCAGGATGTCTCTCAAAGGTCAGTCCCAGCTGACATTTTTAATGGAACGTCATTGATTTCTTTTTGGTGCGCTGTGATTGGCTAACCAGAGCTGCTTCCATTTCCCACCAATCCCCTTTAACCAGGAAACCGGCCAGCCGCCTGACCCCGAGGTCATCCAGCTCCAAATAGCTTTTTCTGGAGTGCCACGGTCTGCTCCGCTCTATATTTCTCTCCTCGGTGGCTGCGTGCCTCCCTGCAGGCTGCAGGAGGAGGTGAGAGAGAGGAGACGAAGGCAGACAAAAGAAAAGGCATAAAGTTTTCAGTCCTGCTTTACGTACTCACGGACGTCCCACAGGACTGATATGTGTCTAGGGGCCTTCTGGCAAAACAAGGAATCATGTCCGTTTGTTTTATTTCTCAAGAAGATGTAGATTTTGTAAGAATACCATCCTTGCATGAAGGTATATGTGCTATCTCTCCATGCAGTGCTGAAAGTGTTTCAATAAATATTAAAGATCTCCATATGGGATCTAGTGACAATATAATATCAGGTTGTGGTCTGTGGTCCCTCTGGCAGAGAAAGGCTACACTGTGCCTGTACCCATTATTTTATTAGACTATAAAGTTAATTGGCTTTTATGTGCATTGCATTACAGTATTCATTACAGTTCATATTTATCCTGCCAGATGATATCAGCAATGAGCCTTAAGTAAGCGACATTTCGAACGCGGTACATGCGTGTCACGGCGCAGTCGGTGCATGCGGATCAGTGAAAAGGCTGGACCTGTCGTTCTCCTGCAGTGTGATGTGACCTGAATCAATTTGCCTTTGCTTTTTTCCTCCTGTCTGATGATTAGAATTGATGCACCTCTCTTTTTAAAGCATGCATGAGTATGCACGGCTTTTTTTGCCTAATCCAGAAACGATCTAAAGGGGAGTCGGTGCTGCTTAAGGACCTTTTGGCAGCATTGACCTCAGGGCCTTGACTCCCCAATCGGAAAGCCAGTCTTGCTAGTTAACGATACTTTGCTGCTGGATGATGAAAGAATTAAACAACCAGAGAAACCTCAGGTCAGATTCTGCGTATCGTCTCCATTGCATAGCCACTGCAAGATATAAATTTCATCATGTGTCTGTGTCTGTGAGGGTCAGCCCTAAGCTTGTGAACATGCAGACCGAGAGGCGACCTGAGGAGCACTGAGGAGTGCCAGAAGCAGCAGTTCCTCACACGACCACTTGAAGCTGGCAGCAGATGTAAATCAGTCACCACAGAGCCCTGAAGTGCCCAGAAAAATGAGCATCCTGGAGCAGAAATCAGTTTTAGTCTCTATAAACTCACCCTCTCAGTGGAATATCTGTGATTGGAGCCCTTTGGAGCTTTTTAATACAAGTATCTGACAAATAGCACAGATTGCTGTGGATAGCTGCACTAACACCTGATCAAAGAAGTCCCTGCTCCAGCTTAGGTGAGTGAAATTCAACTATGTTCTAGTATTGAAGTGATTAGCAGGTATGTGTATCTATGCATTCATACAGCCTGTGGACGGTTAGGATAACTTTGTGCTCCACCTGTTTGTACAAATATCGGTAGATGGAAATGGCCATAATGCGACTGACTGTGGCTTTATTTTGCTCAGCGATGGAGCCTTTCATTTCCTCTGTATTTGATAACCAAGTTTCAGCTGTAGAGTGAGCCAAAAGAGTGACTGAAAATACTTCTGCAAAATAACTGGAATATTCACTCCACGGCTGATGCATACTCTTGGTTTTGCATAACACAAATGAGAGTAATATACCTCGGTCTCTGTTTGCTTCTTTGCCCGCTGGTGTATTCTTGCTCCCGCCCCTCCCGGCTCTGCTGCTGCTTCCTCCTGCAGAAAATGCTGTCCTCGTGAGACGGCAGTGGCAGCGCTGGTAGAAGATGTCCGAATGCAACGGCGTAAACAAACGGGCAGACAGCTCTCGGTCTTTCTCTGTGAAGTGATAATGTGTTCCCCACACTGTTTTTGTTCTCATGCTAATGAAGTGGACCGCATCGGTAATCACTTTCAAACCCTCAGCCGGGGAAAAAGTAGAAACGGCAAAACAAAGGCTCGAACAAAAGGACGCTGTGCCGTTGTGAGTGTGTGGACAAGTGGAAGTGCAAACACAAGTGGATGTGTGTGTGCAGGAGTGCGCTTGTGCGTGTTGCATTTTATGTATTTTTACAAACCCACTGTTACTCCACCAAGCACAATGGCTGGCTGCAGGGGGAGGTCAGAGGTCACTGGATTCAAGCTGCTGAGAAAAGGAGCGGGAAAAGACGCGAATCAGCTGCAGAACTGATTAAATTTGATAATGTATGCATGCAAAACTGTCCAAACGATCCACTTCTCACTTTCTTGTTTTAGCATCGTGTTTCCCAGGAGGCATTTTGCGCCGCCGCAGACGTCCACATAAAGCCATCTTCACAAAAACTTTTTTCTTTGATCTTAAATGTGCTGATCGACGTAGCCAGTCAGGGTGTGTTTACAGCAATCACTTCTCTTTGAAAAATGCACTCAAGTTTGTCTTTTCTGCTGTAAGTCCTCATCCGGCAGTGAGCGGCGGACAGCTGCTGCAGACACAGACTCGCTTTACCTCGTTTGCTGCGAAGAAATGAATTTAAAAGGCCGGTCGGAGCAGAGCGGTCGCTTAGCATCTGCTGTTATGGACCCGAAACTCACTTTAACTTCTCCTAAAAACAATACATCGTTTTGTGGATGTGTGAAGTGGGGATGCTTTGTCTCAGCACCGTCGTCTTACTTTATTGTTCATTAATCACAGCAATATTGTAAACCCAGGACAGCCTTCCCTTTGACCTCTTTCACAAGCACCCATCAAAACAATAAACTGAAGCTTTTCCTTTTCTTGTGCTTTCTGTAAATGTTGAACACTTAGAGGTAAAATAACAAAAGAAACCACCGAAACAACCAAGCACCATCTCCCCTTGACTGCATAAATGAAAGGACAGGTCCAGTCGTCTTAGCCACGAGGCCCATCTCAGCAGATGAGGGCAGAATCTAAACTTTCATTTCCTGCTTGGGTTCTCTCTGTATATTAATGGCTGCTCTTCTCCCCCTCCCCTTTCATCATATCTCTGCTTCTGTTTTTCTTTTTCTTTAACAAAAAAAAAAAAGCTGGTTTCGTTGTCCTCTGGGCTGACAGAGTTTAGGCTCTAAAGCTGAAATGCCGCCTCACGAGAGCTATTTGTTTACTGCAGACCTTGGAAATTAGCATGTTTCACAAGGCGAGGTAGAGTCAGGAAAACATCGCTTTAAACAGTTAAACGTGTGCATGTGCATTACTCTTGCATGCATTTTCCCACTTACATTTTGATCCTAAGTACATGTTAATGTATGCCTGTGTGTGTGTGTGTGTGTGTGTGTGTGTGTCTGTGCAAGGCATTATGCTGCAGTAACAAGCTATCGATTGGACCAGACAGGAAATGCTGAAGCAGAGATGGAGACACACATGGAGCCATGAAGTAATGAAAACGCAATAAATGAATCAGTAGATGAAGCTGCAGCAGTTGTGCGTTTTGTTTTGTGCACATGTTTTTGCGTAGTCATGCTGTAGCTCCGGCTGCGCGTTGTTGCGATGCTTCTCGAGCTGTTGGTAAAATTTCTGGAGGTCTCGTCTTTGTTTGTTCGGCCATGTTGGCTTCCATCGGTCTTACCTCTGTCTCCTTCAGCGTACACAGTGCAGTACGTAATGTAGTTACTCTCTGGAGAGAGTAGTTTGTTACACTACTCGTTACTGTCTCATAATCACCAGTTAACCATATAAAACCCCTGTCCTAATCACGACACACAGATGACCTTTCTTTTCAGTGTTTAGTATTTATTCATATTTCTTTATATCCGCCTGGCATGCAGGTAACCGAAGACACAGGTACCAACGGAATGTTGTGATGTGATTACAGTACGCTAACTCTGGTCCCCGTCCATGTTGCAGCTGATCAGCTCTGCACCAGTGATTAGTCACAAAAGAGCACCACAGCAGACATTTATTTGTAACAAAGTGTCAGTGTGGAGAGATTCACTTAAAAATATTCACAGCATTTTTACCTGTGGGTAAAAAATAGAGGACGTGTTAACAAGAAAATCAGCTGTGGTTTGTGAAATATTGATCAAGGCTGCTATTAACATTTCTCTCCTAAAATACACTCTCACTTCCTCTCTCTCACACACACACACACACCTGCTTTTGCTACTGGCGTGATGTTGTCGTCCCAGAGGTAATTAGACTGAAGCTGTTGCTGGCTGTGCTACAGCAGCTCAAATACCTGGACTGACTCTACTACACCTGTCTGGAGGGAAAAACTACGAGTCTGTTTGTGTGTGTTTGCTTCCTACTGATGTAAATTATCCGCATGTGAATGTGCGTGAGTGTGTGTGTGTGTCTGCTGTTGACACGCAGTCGTGTTTGTCACCGTGGCGTGTGAACGCGTGAACCCTTTCAACGATAATATGCTCGTGCGTGTGCGTTTGTGCGTACGCGTCGTCACCTGCCGGCACGCAGCTGTTTTGACATCACTCTGATCCCAGAGATAAGCCTTAACAACAGGAGCATATATGATCATCTTCTCTCTGACGTGCTCTCTCTCTCTCTCTCTCTCTCACTCACACACACACACACACACACACACGTGTAGATGAAAGGCTAGGCGTCTGGATTATAGAGAAGCTAACATGACAAGGCTGTTATCTGCTATGCTCTTTATGAATATCACTAGATGGTCTTTAGGATAGCTAGCACGGGCTTTGATGATCGTTGCGTTACGGGAATGACATTTTGGCAGTTGTGTACACTGAAAAACACACCGCAACATAATGCACTAGGCTCCAGTACACACACAGGCACAATCACAAATGTAGGGATTTTCATGCAAGCTGTCGACTTTGCTCTCACACCGCTGCACACACACACACACACACTTTTGGGAGAGCATGCTGTTACATCTCTTGCTCTTTTCTCTTTTTTCTGCACACACACACACACACACACACACACACACACACACACACACACACACACCGAAAGAC
>VVHJ01052946.1:0-11052 GCA_015107715.1 Tylochromis polylepis
CAGGGACGAGTTCCTGCCCCAAGTGGAGGAGTTTAAGTATCTCGGGGTCTTGTTCACGAGTGACGGGAGAAGGGAGCGGGCGATCGACAGACGGATTGGTGCTGCAGACTCTGTACCGGTCTGTTGCAGTGAAGCGAGAGCTGAGTGTAAAAGCGAAGCTCTCGATTTACGTCCCCACCCTCACCTATGGTCACGAGCTGTGGGTAGTTACCGAAAGAACGAGATCGCGGATACAAGCAGCAGAAATGGGCTTCCTCCGAAGGGTGGCTGGCGTCTCCCTTAGAGAGAGGGTGAGAAGTTCAGCCATCCGGTAGGGGCTCAGAGTAGAGCCGCTGCTCCTCCACATCGAAAGGAGCCAGTTGAGGTGGTTCGGGCATCTGACCAGGATGCCTCCTGGGTGAGGTGTTCCAGGCATGTCCCACCGGGAGGAGGCCCCGGGGCAGACCCAGGACACGCTGGAGAGATTATATCTCTCGGCTGGCCTGGGAACGCCTTGGTGTTCCCCCGGATAAGCTAGAGGAGGTGGCTGGGGAGAGGGAGGTCTGGGCTTCTCTGCTTAGGCTGCTGCCCCCACGACCCGGCCCCGGATAAGCGGGAGAAGATGGATGGATGGAACTTTAAATCAAAATCAAAACTAAAACATGTAGGACATTAACAGAATGGTTTGTTGCCAAGCTTAAAAAAAAAATGATAATAAAAATTTGAAAATGAACATGTTTAAATGTTATGGTTTTGGAGGATGTAATGAAGCAGCGCATACCTGTGGAATGGCACAGAAATTGAAGACGCTCTGGTTGCGCAGGCGGGACAGGTAGGCAATAACATCCGGGACGTGACGCAGAGCATCAGTGACCAGCAGGTTGAGACAGGACAGCGCTGACTCCAGCTTCTCAGGCTGGGCCAAATCCTCAAGGCGGCCTGCAAACTGGCTCCAAGCCTGCACACAGCATGTAACAGTTATTTTATTTATCTGTACTGGCACCAACCTTGGTTGGATGCTGTTCATTATATACTTCTTAGAAGCCTTGAGCAAATTTCTTCAGATTTGGTAAAAACACTCAGACCCGAGGAGAAGCTGATTAGAGACTGGTGGCCAGGTCATGCAAGACCACATGACCATCCTATTATTGTAAAATTAAGGTTAGAGCTTTACATGAAAGTCTGCTACAACTCATAACATATGTAGGGAGGACTTTAGGCACCAAAGCTTAACTACTTCCAAATGTGAATTGGTCACTTGGAAGTCAATATTTGCTGTGACTACCTTTATCCTTCAACACAGCCTGAACTCTCTTAGCAAATCTCTTTAGTCTTCAGGAAAAATTCTCCAGGCTTCTTGAGGGACATTTAAAGCTCTTCTTTGGATGTTGACTGCATTTGGTCCATTTCCTGACAAGATAATGTTGAGCTCCTGACTCTGGAGTGTCCTCTGTGTGTTTTTCTATCCAGGTATTTTTTCTCTCTGATGGAATTATGAACGCAGAAAAGCACCATCGATTTAGACAATTTCTCCAACACCACTGGCTGAAATTCAGCCCTAAACCATGACAGTCTCCACCATGTGTTACAGATGGCTGTAGACACTCACCGTTGTACCTTCCTCCTGACTTCCTCCATGCATATTGACTACAGTTTGAACCAAAAGTTCTACATTGGGATTCATCACTATAATTTTTAATCTAGTTCTTGTGTAATTCATTATACACCACAGCCTTTTCTCCCCATTTCCCTAAAGAATGGCTTCTTGACAGCTACCCTTTCCCACTGAGACCAGTAAATGTATCAGCTGAAGGCATCTCTCAGGTCCTGTGTCTGGTCTTTACCAAATTCTTGGAAATGGCAGAAAGGCCTTCTGTACCCAACACAAACAGAAGTGTCATGTGAACATGGTCACAGGTAGATTAGGAAACCCTGGGCTGACGTATCGAATTGATAACCTCCTTCGTGCGACTGCTTAGCCCGATTAGAGTAAACAAACCCAGATAAGTGAAAGATAACTTGGGTGTTCTAAACTTGCTTCACAGTACCGGCCCCTGGTCAGGTACATTGGTATTAGACAAGAGATTTTGTTTCTACCTCTTGTGGCCAGAAGGCACGTCCCTCTTGTGTGTCCTCTAGATAGTCTCGGATGATGTTAGTCTTTTGGAGAAACAGGCCCATGGAGTTCGCAAGTTCAGTGTCCCGCCCAACTTCAGGGTCCTCCAGCTGAGACGCAGAGAACAGCCGAGACAGGCCAATGCCGACCAGACCAGCAACATAGTGACAATACTGCACAAAATCAGAAACACAAAATCACAGTGCATGACTTAAGGGTAACAAAATCCTGGCTTATGATTAAACACACACACACAGAGCTCTGCAGAATCATATGGATACATGACAAGATTCTTTAGATTAAAAATCTTTTACAAGACTGTCCCGGCCAAGAAAGACAGCAGTACAATTAGTGGAGTTGTATAAAATAGTAGCACACACACACACACACACACTCTCTTCCATAAAGCATTTAAGTACAGGCAATAAAAAATAAAATATAAACTTCTGTTTTCTATAAATAAATTGGTAAGAGCAGTCTTCTACTGCCAGAAATAGAGGAAACATTTAAAATCACCTTAAATATATTAAGTGAGACCAGTTCCTTAAGTTTTGGTTGATTCTGCAGCCGATTCCAGAAGGAAGGAGCTGCAAATCTGAACGCTACTGAAGCTAATTCAATAAAACTATAAGCTCACCATCTGCTCCTGAGCTGTACCAGTGAGTCTACAGTTAGTTTGTAGCTTTCAAACCTCAGATAACATCCATGCCATTTTTAATCAGAGTGATGACATTTCCTTCAAAATAAAAAGGCTTTTATTTTTCACTACAATATTTCTTTTGGGTCGTTACTCCAGTAATTTTAGAATTTACTCTATGTTTTTTTCCCACTCCAAGCAGTCATTTATTTAGTCGTTATGGTGCTAAAATGACTAATAAAAGAATAACATTTACCTGGTCCCACTCCTTCATAGATCCCACTTTCTTCTCCAGGAATTCAGCCATTCCCACTCCCATACGGTGGCAAATATCCGAGATGACGTCTCTGTATTCCTGAGCAAGGTTTCTGAATTCCAGCGATATCTGGGTTTTTTTGTTTTTTTTAAGAGGACAACGGTTATAGTTACTAATTACTGCCTTAATTCAGCCAAATCTGGTAAATAACCCTTGAGAACCCACTCACCGTGGGAAAGTCTTCCAGGACCTGACGATCTTTCTCCTGGCTCTCCGTGAAGCACCACTCATCCTGGTACAGGTAGGTGTGGAAGTCATTGAGCATGGGCACCTTCTTGTCTAGAGGAATGGTCATGTCATCCTCCACTGTGTCCAGCGCACGCAGAACCAGGTAGAAAATGCAAACGGCATGTCTGGATCATAAACACAGCAAGGAGGATTTACACAGTGATAAAGGTAGCAGGTATGTCAAGTGTCTGTATGTGAAAAACTCCTGCATGGCTGCATCAAGGAGATTTTTTATATTCCTATTAATACTCCTTAGCAACAAACTTTAAATGCAGAAAAAGAAAAGGTACATGGCGGCCTTCATCTCTGTGACCCTGAAAAGCCTGCAATGGAAACTTTAATCAACACCCATTTTATTTATGGTGAGTCTTTCAAATACATAGGAATGTGGTTCGATATCACAGTTTTATTTGAGATTCATGTTTAATATCTGGCTCAAAATGAAAGAATTAAACAATGCCTGTCAGTCTGTCTTGGATTACAGGGATCGTTATGCTGCTCCCTCAACACTCCAGCATTTATACATACATACCTACTAATCATCTTTCTCTGGATTAAATTGCCTTCCACGCATACAAGCAGAAAGTTATTCAATCATAATACACCACTGAAGTTTCCAAACTTGGGCTTAAGTCCCAAAAAAGGCGACTGAGAGATCCTGTCATTCAAAACCTATTAATACACTGTATTTGTGCATAATTTCATTTTGATTAAGTTAAACAGTTCATGTTGCCTGAAACAAATATGGAGTTCTAAAAGTGCTGAAAGAAAACAAAAACAAACCAAAATAAAATAAAATAAACAAAAATGTAACTGAAGAATTAATTAAATGTGTCAGTTAAAATTGGAAGTAAAGACATCTATCAGTAATTGTGTAAATGAGTTATAAACTCATTTTATTTAAACACATTTAAGTATTTCCCTAATATAATTAATAATTTCATGGTTCCTGTGCATCACGAATTAATTTAAAATGTCACCGGGGCTCTTCAACAGATCCAAACATCTGACTGGCCACCCTGCACAGCAAGTTGAGACAGGTTGATCCCAAATAATGGATTGGGAAGGTTCTTGGTTCAAATCCACCAGCTGTCTGAGGTTTGTCTATTTCCATGATCTTCCCGTGCTGTGTTTGCGTAGGTTCTCTTCGGGTTCTCCAGGTTCCTCCCACAGACCAAAGATACACATGTTAGATTAATTTGTGATTCTAATGCCTGCCATGGTATTCGCTTTGTGTGCTGCTGGTAACAACATCACACAGCCAGGATAGTTAAATGCAACTCGATTAAAAATGAACTGATACTTTAATTAATGAGAGTTCAGTTATATATTAATTGGTTTCGGCACTTTTAGTCTTCCATACAAAACTAATATGTATTTTCTGAACGTATGGTCTATTGTGACTTTTTACTGTACCTTCACAGAAAACAAATCATGCGGTTCCACTCCAAGGAGTTGCAAGCTCCTGATATTAGCTCCAAAAGTGTGAATATACCAAAATTGATATAATTAACTAAAACTAGATGTGACCAAACATTTTAGCATCCTAAAATAAAAAAGCAGCGTAAAAAAACAACAACAACAACAACTTGGAAACCTAAAGCAGAATAAAACTATAGAGAAAATATCCTTAGTGTACTTGTTTACAAAATTTGCCTGATGAGGCTTTGATAGACGTGTTCACTGTAACTCTGGATTTCTACAGGACTGTGGGTCAACTGCTCTCAGACTTTTCTATTATTTTTGTAATACTCATACTAAATGTTGCCTCCAGCATATGCACTCAATACAACAATAATTTAAAAGACTAAAACTGACACTGAAACGAATAAAAACTAAACTAAGACGTTCAAAGCCACTCTGGAAACAAACACCAAACGGAATTAAAAATAATAATAATAATAATAAAAAATTTAAGTCAATACAAAATAGAAACTAATTAAATAAAACAAATTAAAATAATTTCTGGTTTAAAAAGATGGATTTCTTTTTCTTTCCCCCTTTTTCTTTTTAAAGGGGGAGTGTTCCAGCCAACACCCATTGTTTTGCTCCAAAGAAAACAAACCGTGCACACGCGCACACACACGTGTCCTCATCTGGAGCCAGCGCCAGTAAAGTTTTACTCACCGCAACTCTCCGTCCAGCGCCTGAATCACGGCTGCAAAGCTGCGACTGGTTTGGTTCAGGTACAGGTAGCAGGTCCGCAGACTCTCAGTCATGGACTCCTGGCAGGAGAGACAGAGGAAAGCTGTTTGTCGGTAGAAGCCCGCAGGTCTGAGGGCGCTGGAGGGTCGGGCGGCCTCCTGCAGGCCCCTCTCCCCGAGCCTCCACCCGTGCAGGAGAGAGCGTGGAGCGGACCCGCAGCCCCGCGGAGCCACCGAGAGAGAGCGCTTGAACACGGACAGAGACAGCGGACACTTGCAGCAAGCTCCGGCCATACGAAAAACCGACAGCGAGAACGACCCTGCAGCTATGAAACCACACTGTCCATGTTGACTCCACGCCTGGTGAGGAAGCGTGAAACGTGAAGTCCATGTAGAGGACAAGAGAGGTGAACAACGCTGTGTGGAGTTAAATAAGCGCCCCGCGGGTCTTTAAGCACTTTAACCTTGAACCGTGGCTGAGCGTGGCCAGTGCGCAGCGTTTGTAGATCTGCTGTCATGAGCAGGCACACTCCTCCCACCCCTGCCCCAAAAACAACGCCATCTGAAGTTCACTTTCCTAATCTGCTTCCTGCATGCAAAAAAAAAAAAAGAGAGAGAGATAGAAAAAGTCCGATATGGTTTCTTTGCTGCACTCAAAGATTTTTTTCTTCAACACTGTGCAGTTTTTTCTTTTTAAAGAAAGCACGCATTAGCTGCTATTTAGTTGTATCTGCATGCAGCTAGATAATGGAGGCTGTGCGCGATAAGCAAACAGCTGTGGGGTGTCGACTGCGACTTTGTGCAATATAAAGCCTGGATTGCAGTAGAAAAACAAATCGTAGCAAGTTTGCCCCCCACCACCCCGGAAAAAAAAAAAAAAGCAGAACTAATGAAAACTGTGTTTTGCTGACATCTGGTGGGAGACAGCGTGAAAGACGGGAAAATCTGTGACATGGAAGTCAGTGATACTGCAGGAAAAGATTTTAAAAACAAATATATGAAACTGATATATTAAAACAAACGGACAACTAATTTTAACCTTTATTTCTCTTTTTAGGGATTTACATCAGACGTCTACTTGACTTGTGCTGCTTTTGCGCAACAATTTGGCCTTAAATATAATCAGATGACAGTCTTGAGCTCTAATATTTAACATCTTATGCAGGTTTGTTCTTCAGATGCTTTAATCCTAATCTTAAATGAAGAATATCTTTGCTGTGTGGTTTTTTTGGGTTTTTTTTAAGTAATGCTGCCAATCCGAGCGTGAAGCCTCGTTACCATGGTGCAGTCTGCAGGCTCTCCGGGTCCTGCCTCTGGGTCACATTGGCGTTAAAACAGTAGGATTATCCGTCAAACACGCGCACGGCACCTCTCCCCACCAGTGAGCCCTCCAAGCTCATTATGTAAGGTAAATCCCAAATCAATGGTCATCTCTGCCTGTGTGTGTAGACTGTATGAGCGCAGATCTAATTTGACAAAGTCCAATTAGTTGTCTCTGTTTTCACCCGGATCGTTGAGAGCAAAACTATGCACTGTGTAGCTCAGTCCGTTAGGTTTGAGGCGTAAAGTGCCAGATGCGCGCGCAGATCTGCTTGTTAATGTGGCTATGTGCTTTTTGGTTTGTTTTGTTTTTTCTGCGCAGACTCACTGTGATGATGCTCTGAAAAGAGGAACAGCTATCTGCTTTTTGATCCGCGCAACTGTGCGTCCTTTGCTGCGTGTGATGTGATGTGTTAGTATTCAAACGAACCTATAAATTTGAGCTCAGAGTGCGTTTTCGAGTAGATTTTACTCACATAGTCCAACTTTGGCATGACGGCTCTGCATCCCCCCATCTTAAATTTAAACAGGTTGAATATCTCCTCCGGGTGACCCAGCGACTTCAGGATGTCCATGTTGCTTCAGGTGTTCAGCAGTTACTCTGGCAGACTGACAAGATGTCCCCCCATTAGATATTCGCGTCTCTGAGATGCGGCAGCACCACCAGCACCACCGAGGACACAGTTTGCAGCCGGGAGCCTCGTCAGATCAACTGACGCGTCTGATTGGCTGGCGAGTCATGGGCTTAGAGGTTAGCGTCCAATGAGCGGCCAGAGTGTCTGGTGTGATGCCCCGCCCTGCCCTAGGCGTCAGTGGAGCCCAGCTGCTGATTGGACCATTAGTTAATCAAGAAGGAAACCGTGCCTGCTCAATGAAATCGTGATAATCCCGGCCAGGTCTGATACCTGTTGACTGTTCATGAGGTGAAAGGAAATTTGCACTCTGGTCCAGGTTAAAGCCAACAAGAAAAAGAGCACAGCACAAGTAGTATTTATATAAAAGCACTGAATAAAAAAAAAAGATAAATTATATTGTAGATTAAGTATGAATAAGAAAATGACAGATGAAAATGAAAATCTGACATTGCGTTCCTGTTGAAAATATATTTCCCTGTCAGTTAAACGACGTGCTCATAAGGTCATTTGCTCATTCGCAGCTAATGAAGGCCGCAAAGTCCGTGCTAATCTGAACCCATTCATTGCCAAGTAGGTCATCAACAGTTCAAAAGAGGACAGCCAAGTGTTTCTCTGTTCCTTTTTTAATTTTTTATTTCCCCCTCGTTTATAGCCTTTGTCTAAAGACCAAAAATATACAAAATATGTATATATTATATATTGTTGTGCATATTTACAGCCAGCTGCCGACTGGCCTTCAGGCTAACCAAGTTACTTTATTAAAGCCGAAACGAAAGCAAAGAACTCAGAGAATCATGCCCCCCCATGTCATGTGGCTAAAGGGTGTAAACAGGTATCAGTCAGTGACCGCAACAACACCATCTAACCACACTTAGCTTATTTGTGTATGTGTGGGAAGTTTTTTCCTGATGCTTTAAAAGCCTCGACTCACTCTGTAACACATGCTCTGCCTAATTGTTTTACATGTTAGTGCCTCCCTCTGCGTCAGTGTGAGCTGTAACTCGTGTAATCCAAGTTTTCAATGATGCACCTGCAGATTTTGCATGCTTTAAAAACTAAGGCTCAGACAAGCTTGTCAGTCAGTCCCACAGTTAACTTTCATCTGATTTGCTCTGTACCGTTAAATGTTCATAAGTATTTGGACAAAATCATATTGCTATTATTATTATTATTATCTGCGATGCTGGCCAGTGCGGAAGAAGGTGAGAAATTGACATATCAGTCTGCAGTTTGGGGAACACAATGAGTGAAAGAAAAACCAGAGAGTTGTGCTCTGTGTAGACCACAAGAGGAACACATAAACTTCACAATGTTGCAGTGCTCACACAAGGGCCAGAGTCTCTTTCTCTATGATAGAATAATTCAGCCGATATGAATTAAATCTCTTACATCACCAAAATGATGTAGAAAGGCGTCAGCTGAGCTAATTGTGGGCTCAACTGAATACCGACTTGTCCAAAATGTGCCATGTATGGAGGAGCAAAATCTACAGGCAAGCCAAAAATGTCTGAATGTTATTACCAATATTAATCCCATCAGCCCTACCTCACCTACTGTGTGAGGAGTGTAAAGAGATGGAGCAACCACTGATGTTTACAGTTACTTCCTCTTTACAAAAGAGTGACGCAAAATAAGTGGGTTTTACACTTTCTGAGGGAGATGTCTGTGAGAGTGGGCATCTGTATGGGTGGACAGTGGGGCCTATATATGGACTGGTGCCACAGTTTCTCTTGCTTTCTTAAAATTTCTTGAGAGAACAATCAATTCATTACATCTAGAACCATATTACAAGACAAGATATGCAGTCAGTGTGAGAGGAATTTAATTTAATGTGAAAAATGTACAAGAAAGACATCTTTTGTAGACATATTACCCAGTTACCTGTGATTTGTGCTTTCGTATGTCGTACTTGCACTGTTCTTGTCTTGTTCTACTTGCATAATGTGTATGTGTATGCTGTGGATCCTGAGCTTCACAATTTCATCTCTCTGTATACTTATATATGGCTGGGATGACAATAAAGTTCACTTTGACTTTGACTTGAAATGTGTCAGATCTCGACTGGTACGTCTCAAATGAAGATGCACAGATTTCTTTAATGAGAATTCTGCAGTCTGGCACCTCTGGCTGTGGCAACATGTACCAGTCATATGAGTTTACTGACCCTGATGATTTAAGACAGAACCAGGAAAGGACTTTTCACTTTACTCAATCTCTTCCTTGATTTTCTTAGCTTTGGATTTTACACAAAATACTTTCTCCCATTAAACTCGGAAGCCTAAAAACTAACAAGTTACATGAGCAGCCTGATATCTGAGTACTAGTAGTAGTAGTAGTAGTAAGAGTGCAGGCCAGATGGGTGTAAAATCTATCAGCGAAAAAAAGAAAGGAAAAAAAAATCCCCCAAAAAGTAATTAAATAATTTTTTAAAAATCTGATCGAAACCACTCCCCAAACAAACAAAAGAGCTCCAGGTCAACAGTTCCAAAAGTTCAGAGGCCCAGCCGCAGCTCCAGCAGTGGCGGCAAAACAGTTCTGGCGGTCGACCTGGTGGGCGGCATCGCCGGCGAGATCCTTCAGGCGGCCATCTGCGGGTCCGGCAGCAGCAGCGAGACCGTTCTGGTGGACGGCCCGGCGGGCGGCGACTGCGGGAACACAGTTCAGGTGGCCTGCCACGGGACCGGTGGCGGCGACGTAGCACGGCAGACGATCCGTGACATGCAGGCCGTGGATGTGGATGAAGACTCACGGGTAGTTTGACCCCCGGTGTTCCAGATTAACTGGTGTCGCGAATTAACTGGTGACGGTCAAACAGATGTGTGGCAAACTTGCTTTTCAGGTGCCGCTACCCACAAACCAGCAAATAAACACTAAATATTTCATCTGTGACATTTGTGAGGGTACCTTCAACACACCCCGTCAGTCTTATTGCTGTTGAACAATAAAATATTTAAAAACGTCGCGAGTTTACTGGTGATATTCTCATACGCGAGGCGACCGCGAAAACGGCAAACGTCGCCACGCCGATGCTGTTCACAGGACAGCAAGAGTCAACGATCATTTCTTACTGATGTAGGCCAAAAATAAATACATAATACCATTTCATTTAGTTTAAAGGTTTATTTGCAAGACGCAAAAACAGACAAAATTGAAAGTTACAAATGTATTGTGCATGAAACAAATTCAAACGTGGTGATAGAGCCAGCTGCAGATGTGTGTCACAAATTAATCTGGCTGTAGACTATGGCACTTGGCTACAGGGGGCGCTAGTTGACTCGACTCCATTTGAGTGCACACAAAGCAAACTGCTGGCTTGATGGCAAGTCTTAGATAATCGCGAGTTATTGTGTCTGATGGTGAAAAGCACAAAGTTTTGGAAGAGGCATACAGGCACTGTGGAACAAAGTAAAAGTGTGTAAGTTCTCTAAAACTGTTTTTGTGAACACTTTTCTAAGTATATTGTGTTTTTTCAAATGTGATGCATGTAATAACAGTGAAAGCAGAAAAAACAAAACAATTCAATTCAATTTTATTTATATAGCGCCAAATCACAACAACAGTCGCCTCAAGGCGCTTTATATTGTAAGGTAGACCCTACAATAATACATACAGAGAAAAACCCAACAATCATATGACCCCCTATGAGCAAGCACTTTGGCGACAGTGGGAAGGAAAAA
>VVHJ01052949.1:0-12473 GCA_015107715.1 Tylochromis polylepis
CGTAACATTCCTCTTCCTCTCCTGTGTCACGCAGGATTTTGCGACCGAACACGAAGAGCCCCCTAAACACCCCTATTGTCTCCGAGAAGCCCTGTGGTGGTACCGAGCAGCTGACACAGTGTTCAGTGTCTTTTTCTGCAAACAGGCTGGCTGACTGGAGCTGCGGTTTCTTGTCTCATTTCTCGTGCACCGACCTGAGATGAAGCTAAATTGTGCCTAATTTTTTACAGAGTGGACCCCTCCACACTGTGGAATCCCCTCCACCACTCCTCCCTCCGGGGTTCCCCGCCCCTCCGGACACTGTAGCGGTCATGGGAAGCAAATTCAAGGAGGCTGCTTACCTCAGTAGGTTGGGCAGCGGGATGGAGCCGGAGCCTGACCCCAGTATTCCCTTCTTCCCGCTTAACAATTTCTCCACCAAGGCGACATTCCCAGTCCGGGCGGCTTCCAGCAGCTCCTGCTCCTTCCCCATCCCGGACACAAGTTTGCAACGACAAGGGAATAGAAATCCAACAAATCTCCCACATACGCCTGCTTCCCCCCCCACCCCCGACACCTTTCTTCACTGTCTGGTGTGGGAAAGCATCTGAAAGGATTCCTCTCACTGCATGCTTCTGCTGCTGCTGCACGGTGGGAATAGGTGTTACTGATGCTGCAGATCAGCTCTGGCGTGCACGGCTCTCAGTTCACGGGAATGCACGGGTCCGCTGCCCTGCACTTCTCCCCGGTGCAGTGCAATCAGGAGCAGCTGGGAGAACCGAAGCGAATTCCCGAAGTGTGAAGTGAAGAGTAACCAGGGTTTAAAAGAGAGAGAGCGGAAAACAAAAAGGAAAAACAAACTCCGTCTCACTCCCAACTCTTACTCCCCTCCGCTTTTCGTCTCTGACACTCCTGCCGGTAACAGCCGGGAGGTGAAACTCCATCCGCCGCCACAACAAGCTGTCCTTTCCCCCAGCAGCGCTCTGAGCCTCTCCTGCGAACCAAGCGCACTGCCCGGTGCTTTTCTGTGTCGCCTGAACCTCACCGTCAACTCACCTGTGGTCAAACACTGGGCTTCCTTTTCCTGCTTCCAAAATAAAACAACCTATTTTAAGTTGCCCCTTTTTCCCCACCCTAAATCTCTACATCTCACACTTGAGTGACTTTGCATCCAATAAAGCTGGAAGCCAGCAAAGAACTACTCCCAAGCGAGAAGATTAAATGCGGTTATGGGCTAAAATAGTGACATTATGGGGATATAATTTCAAGTTAGGTAGGTATGAATAAATCCCCATGTGTTTATATCTATTTTGAGGGCTACTAGATACTTTATAACAGTATTTAGGGAAGCAAATTGCTATTTAGCTTTCAATCTAAGCAAAGCAAAATGTGACTATACAGCCTAAACAAAGGCAGGAGAATTCATTGGGGCTAATAATTCATACAAATAATCACTATTATTTCACTGTAAATCTTTTGGCTCTTTCTGAGTCATGTTTACTTCTGCTGCACTTATTCCCAAACACATTTACTGCTAAATTAGTGCTTTCTTTTTTCTTTTTTTTCATGGCCCCCTGGAGTACTGGATCACCTGGGGTAATCGCCTGTTAATTAGAAGCCTTCTTTCAAATCATTTTTGCTTCTGGTGCCATTTACTAATAAACACTCTGGAGATAAAGTAAATTAAAATTATTATGCTATTCCTGTACTGAAAAGAATCGAATTAGATTTAGTTCCTTATCCCTTATGCGAAGCTAAGCATTTATTTTGAAAGTACCTCCGCTGTGCTTCCTCTGTTACCCCGGGTCACCTGACTGGCAGACTTACCGTACAGTCTGGGCGTGGATGACGATGCTACAGCACCAACGGGAGGCGATGCCTTTGTTAGGATCTTTAAAAAGTCACACTCGCAGCAGCCACCGGCTGTAGCAGCCGCTGCCGCTCTCACGCCTCAAACTTATTCTGTCACACGCGCACATGCGCAATTCTCCTGTGTGCGGACAGTGTGGTTCCGTCGCTGCTGAATAAATTTGGAAGCAGGTGAGCTCCTAAAATATCCCGCAGTCATGCTAGAGAAGAGTTTGTGTGAATGCAGAGGAGGGATTTGTCTTTTTTTTTCTCTTACGTTTGCTGATGTGACAGCCTGGGAAACTGAGACTCCCTCCACCCTCTCCACTGCGCCCCCACTCTGCAGCTCGATGCATGCTGGGACCTGCCTCACGCCAACTCTGCTGCGAAATTGGAATTTAGCTACAAATGTTGCCTTTAAGCGCTCCACTCTCAGCTGTAGTGTTGGAATTCTTTAAGGGCTTATAGGAAATTCAAATGATTAAAGTCTTGAAGCTAAAGAATAATTCTAATATTTATTTATTATTTTCTTTATGAGTCAACCTTGAAGCAAATAAAAGTTCACTTTTTCCCAACTATTTGAAGATGAAAGTAAACTACAAGTCAGCTTTTATGAATTATGTAACAATTTAATATCTAACACCCCCCAAAATGTCCAAAGGTTTTAGTTTTATTTTTAAAAAAATTTTATAACCTCATTATATTTAAAAAGTACATACACCCTCAGCAGCTGCTGAGGCTTCAAAGGCTGTGTATGCTCGCTCTACATGTTTCCAGCTGTGGCAGCATTCAGATTAAGGTCCTGCGTGTCACCTGTTGATCTGAAATCAGGTCAGCAGAGCAGGTTTCTCCAGCAGCGAGAAGAAAAAAATAAGCTCTTTGTTCGCTCCAAATTATGATATTACTGTCATCCTCGCACCCACATGTTAGTGATTACATGATGCTGCTCAGTGAGAGAGCTGGATCAAGCCTCTGCTTGCACAGCTGGCCTCTAGGTTACTACTATTATTGATTATATAGTATTGATGTGACATACATATCCCAGTAATGTCTAGGTCTGCAGATACAAAAAAAAAAATACAAAAAAAATAGGTTGACACTGAAAACATAAATTGCTCTCCACAAAAACTCAAACATTTCTCTTTATAGAAGAAAAGTCTAAATCACTTATGTAAAAAGTCATGAAAATGTAAGCGCTACTTCCTGAGATATTCTCACTGGTCACTTCATTAGGTGCACCTTATCGGGTTGGGTCCCTTTTACCTTTATAGCTGCTGGAGACACTCCTCAGAGATATTCGTACTAACACAATAGGATCCCATAGTCGATGCAGATTTGTCTGCTGCACATCCATGATGTGAATCTCCAAAGATGTCCCAAAGGTGCTCTATTGGACTGAGATCTGGTGACTGTCGAGGCCATTTGAGCACAGTGAACTCATTGTCATGTTTAAGAAACCAGTTTGAGATGGTCTGAGCTTTGTGACATTCCATGGTGTCATCCTCTTGGAAACAGCCTTCAGAAGATGGGTACACTGGTCATAAAGAGATTGGAGATGCTCAGCAACAACATGTTTGATGTTTAAACGATGCTCAGTTGGCACCAAGGAGCCCACAGTGTGCTGAGAAAATATCCCTCACACCATTACATCACCACCTGCCTGAACTGTTAATTCAAGGCATGATGGCAATACTTTCACATTCTGATCATAGAATTTTTTTTCAATCTTTTATTGTCTGCTTTTAGTGAGCCTGTGTGAAATATAGCCTCAGTTTCCTGTAATTAGCTGATGTACCTAACTAAGTGGACGAAGAGTCTATATTTATCTTGTTCGAAGTAGTGAACCTACCAGCAGACTGTCATTTCCTTCCTCATAAGAGGTGCCACTAGTATGCCTGAAAACAGTAGACTGCACATCATTGCATACAGCATAAGCTGAAATCTTGAAAGAGACCAAACAAAACCATTTTCTTCTACAATACTACTATGCTTCTATAATAATTCAGGTTTTTTTTTATTAAACCTGCACACTATCGTTCCATAAAATATCACAGGATTGCAGTAGCGCTCCAGCGCTGAACTAAAACCAGAGGATGAAACAGTGAAGAGGCAGCTGCAGCCCCACTGAGTGTTGGACACAGATTTTGCACTTTGCACTCAGCCAAGACTCAACCTGATGCCTCTCTTGTTCATCCTATTTCCCACAATCCTGCCGCACATGGAGCTGGCATGCCCTCTCAATCCCCATACTCTGCTACACACACACACACACTTGCAGTATATTAGTGAACGTGCACGCTTTGCTTACATAAAGGGCGCTGCGCTGTGACGTAGCTGTCATCACAGAAACATTAAGCTGCAGTATGTAAACAGCAGAGGAGAGCAGAACTTTTCTGTCTCCTACACACACACACACACACACACACACACACTTGAACATTTAATGTCCTTCTATGACTCACTGCACTTCTCCAGCCATAAAATGTCATGACCATTTATGTTCACAAAGACCAAACGCTCTGCTGCAGCCCTTCAGTGCAGCACATTTGAGCCCACAAAGTGGCTGCACTCTTATTTAAAGAGTTTCACCCTCCACGCTTCAATATTTAGCAGTATTTCACACACATACACACACATATATCTATATGTAAATTAATTAGCAGTTTTAAACGTGTACATTAATCTAGCTTTCAAATAGAAGATTCAAAGGTAAGTTATTTAGTGGTCGTTCTGTCAAAATGAATTTGTGTCTTTTTAATGTGTTATTTTTCATTTAAACTGCATATAAACACACGTTGGATACGTTTTACACCAACACGCCTGTTGTATTCATCCAACCTAAACTTTTTTTTAGGACTTACAAGAATTTACCTTTCAAATTAAGTGACATACATTTTGTTAAAAGCCTTTCCAATTTGGGTGAGAATCAATCAAAAAGGGGCAGTCGTTAACCTAACTTTGACCCTTGAAGCGTCACCAGTGTCTTGGTGGGTTTTAGGAGGCCAACAGTGCTGCTGTGTAAATTGTAGATGTATGAGATATGTGGCTGTGCTGCAAAAACAACACATTTTCACATAAAAAATGAAATATTTTGTGGTCCTGTATAGGCTGAGAAAAAGTGTAGAAATAGCTGAAGTGGATTGTCACAAAGCTAAAACACTAAAAGACCACGAGAAACTGCCCATCTTACAGTTTCTTAGGTTTTCACGGGAATGCAAGGAAACTATGAAGCCCCAGTATTAAATCAGCCAGTGTGGTTTTATCTTATTAGCCAGCATTGATTAAAGCCCAGCTTTTACAGATTTTATAAAGTTTGGTAGCTAAAGAGGGAGCCTCATAATGGTCTGACGCTGAAGACGACAACTGTTTCACAAGTGATAAGACAAAGAGGCGTACATATAAACATCATTCTGCTCCTGCTGCATTCAAACTGTCCCACTATAACAGCGTCAGGTTAATGCAGTGTTAAACAGTCGGAGTTCACGTTTGGTAAAACTTTGTACTATGGTACTTATTTTCTATTTGTTTATTAGGTAGTTGTCATACACTTATAATGCCCTACTAAGCATAATCATGTTCTCTGCGCACCCTCTGGACCATTAACTAAATAGAAACTTCACCACTGAGCCAGAAACAGTCAGAGAGACTGAAATTAGAGTTCTTAATGCTTGTAGTTTAGTTGCATAAAAATAGGCTGGGGTTTTTTTGGTGCCATTAAAAGGAAATAACTACTCATGATAGCGCCACCTTATAAGGCCCAGACTCAGCAAAGCATGTTAACGTTGTATTCTATGAAGGAAAACTCTTATTTAATGGCCCAGTATGGCCAAACAGAGTAAGCGATTAATAAGGGATTCATAGTGAGTTTAATAAAGAATGAATATGCAACTAATAAGCAGTGAGGTAACAGTGAATACGTATTTCTTAATATTTTCTGTTTGGAATAAAAACATTTTGTTACATAACTCAACGTTTGTGTCTTCTTCCAAAATGCTAACAGACCAAAGAACAACGTCAGTGTGTTTTGTATGTTCGTGGCAGTTTGTGTTCCATATTTTTAAGCTATTGACAGTAATGAGCTTTAGACGTAGGCACGAGAAGTCTCATAACGAGGCGAGAAGAAAGATGTCTGCAAAGAACTTCACCCCTGACACTTAGACAAGGTGAAACCTTTTATTTTTTTGAGTATTTCAGCAGCCTTGACAGACAAAATACAACTTATTATTACTTGTGTATTTTTCTTTTTTCTCCTTTTTTTTAGGATAGTTTTTACAAAAAAAAAGGCTAGGAAAAATGGACCAAAATAAAGGAGAAGTGAAGTAAAACATTCCTCTTTAAGAAGACATCTCTGTTAAAAATCTAATTTCAAGTCTGAATCGCTCATTTATGGAGGCAACTAGCTGTGTTTCCGGAAACCAAACAAATCAAAACATCGTTTTAAATTAAAAAGAAAAAAGAAACAAAAAACAACTACTATCCTGAAATGAACCGGGCCAGACTAGAGTACGGGCTACGATAAATGCACCTTTAGACTGATTTAATGTTCCGAATCCACAGACGCCTCAAACTATCCTTTTGTGCTGTGCCGAAGCATGTGCTGTTAGAAAAGTCACTCCCCCTAAAGTAACCGCACAGGCATGAGGCATGGGCACACGAACAGATATAGTCTTTGTGCATCCACGGAAAAAGTAAAATAAAATTACATTACATGGCAGATTAGAAAATTCACATGAAGACACACACACACAAATAATCGGGCAGCTTTAAGGTGCCCTAATTTTCCTCTTTTCTCAGAGTGGACATCTATTTCCACCGTCTCTACTCGTCGGCTCAACTTTTCTCTCACAGTTCTGATTGTTGTATTTACATTGCCTCAGTTTTAAAAGTGCAGCACATGTTGAAGAGCCATTTACACATTAAAAACAAAAGAAAATAAAATGGGAATGGGTGTGGGCAGGGAGGAACAGACTGGTGTCAAAGCCATGGAGATTCACACTTGATTTGTAAAGAAAGGCTTGTTCTGACTGAGACACACACACACTCATTCAACTGAATCACTGCAAAATCATTCAAAGTTCTGTAGAAAATAGTTATGTGTTCACATTCTTGTACAATATACACTGTACACGCTGTGAGGACGAGCAGGAACACGATTCATCGCTTCCCTCCTCTGAATATGAAAGCGCTGGATTACAAATCGAATTTCAGCGCAGTGCAAAGTAAGACATTCCTCTGAAGATACGACATTCAGCGTTTCCTCATGTCTACAAGTCTGAGTGAATCCCACTGAAGAGAAGCTGTGATGCTTGTTTTTAATTGAAACTTGACAACAGAAGCGGATTTCTGGGAATGGTTTTCTGTAGGCACGACCAAAGTTAGAACTCTCATCTTCTTGGTTTCACACACACACACACACACACACACACACACACACACACACACAGGTCTGCTTTCTATCCTCCTTAGCACTGCAAACGCGTGAATTGTCCACAATCCAAAGTGGAAAACATAAAACAGACGACACGTGTGTAAAAACGTATTTTCTCCAAGTCTTCAAAGACTTAGGATTGTTTTATTTGTGTTAGTCGGAAGTCACGCGGTGGCTCGTGGAAAAAGCACACACACACAAAAAAAAAAAATCTTCTTTTCCTTCTTATTTTGTGAGACTTGTAGGGGCTTAGAGAGTGGAGGTCTAGCTGGTGCTGACTTTGAGGTTCTTCAGTCGGTGAAGCAGCGAGTCCTTCTCCATCTGAGCCTCAGCCAGCGCCATCTTTGCCCGGGAGAGCTCCACCTTTAAACACTCATTCTCTTCGATCAGCATCTGAAAGAATAAATAAAAAAACATCACAATCTGCCGTCACATATGGAATATAGAACATTTCATCCTTCAGTGACTGCCAACATGCTCAGCTGTTCAGTTGCTGTTAATCAGCTGGCTCCAACCATTCCAGTCTCAGTTTCCCTACAGGTATGAAGTCATTCAGGTGTCTCGCTGGTAGTCCTTGTTCTGCTCTGGAGATCTACTGTGAGGTGAAGAGTTGGTATCTATGCCCTAGCTCATCAAGCAGTAATGTTTTAATATTTCTACTTGGGAGTTGCTTGCTTTTGGATGGAGCCTCAAGTGGATATAAGAGGAACTGCATATTTGGGCACTTCCACATTGGCTTAATATTATACCCCCCAGAGACTGCTGCATATGTGCAAGACTTAAGAGAAATACTACTTATTTGGAAAGTTGGGTTGAACAGAAAACATAACGACTGCAGCAAGTTTCACCACAAAGAGGAAGAAGCACAAGCAACGGCTTTTCATGCCTGATTCCACTGAACTATAATGTGGCCTTTGCACATAATGACTTCTGTCTTTTAGCGTGACCAAAAAGCCAGACGAGACAATCAGTCTTAGCTACCTACAGTATGATGCAAAAGTCTTGAGTCGTTCCTCATTTCTTTACATTTTGCTTGCAAAGAGCCAGATTTTGTGGTAATATTTCAAAGTGGTCTTGAGCAATGGAAGCAATGCATTCATTTAGACTCTTTGTTACTAACATCCTGTTTCAAAAACACAATTTGTTCATAAACAAAGAGCTACTAGTTGAAAGCTCAGTGTATCTCAGCGGAGTGTGCAGTGTGTCTTTAAAAAAAATTTGAGGAACCTGAAAAAAATGGAGGACAAAAGGCAGGGGGAAAAAAAGCTATGTACAGTATGCGAACTATATATGAAAGTCATCTCCTTAAGAAATAGAAAAATATCCAGCCAAGACCTGAAACAGGACCTGAGAGATGCATCTGACCCTTCAGCTGATCCATCTGCACCCATCTACTAGACACAATAAAAAGCATACCTGGACAGAAAAACACTATCATTCATGGATTGGCCTCCCCAGAGCCCTGACCTCAACATTACTTAAGCGGCGTGGGATCATCTTGACAAAGAACGAAACAAAAGGCAGCCAACATCCAAAGAAGATCTTTGAATGTCCTCCAAGAAGCCTGGAGAACTATTTGTGAAGACTACTTAAAGAAATTTCAAGAAAGTCTGTTTACAAGAGTTCAGGCTGTGCTGAAGAATAAAGGTGGTCAATAAACTGCTGGACCTAATTCACATTTTGCCAGCGAAAAAAAATGCAGGGAGGCTCAAGACTTTTAAACAGTATTGTAATTGTGAACAGACCCTCACTGTGGGCTAAAGTTTAAAAGGTAATTTAGCCATTTTGGTGGAAATGACAGTCAGTATTGTGTAGATTGTAGATCTGGCTGAAAAATGCAATGCCTTTCCTAAGTTTCTAAATATCACTCCCACTGTAAAAGAAACTGAAGCCAAACACAGAACTGGAATAGCTTTACCAAAGCAAAACCTGGCACCACACGCTTCAGCCTCCAGAATGATCAGAAAGAAGCAACCTTCTCATTTGGAGCCATTTGTAGGAGAAAACAATGAAGAAGAAGAGCAAAAACATGAACATCAACGCTGTTTGCACATGTGATGTTTGCGGGGGTTTGGGGGCTTTTTTTTGCTTCTATGCCATCTACCTCATTTCCACTGTGTTTTGCTGTCTTTCTCACCTTCTCCTTGTCAGATGGAGGGGGGCTGGTGGGTGGAGCCTGAGTCTGCGTCGCCTTTGAAACACCACAGATGCTGCCCACAGTCTCGGGGACTGGACTCAGAGAACTGTCAATCACTGAGGCCGCTTTCTTGGGTTTGGCCTCTCCTGTGCCGTCCACTGTGAGGAGGAAGAGAGAGGGAGAAGAGGAGGGAGTTTGGATGTGTGGATGCAGCGAGCGTGGACTTTAAAAAGGCACTTAATAGGTCATCTTATATAACTGCAGTGAATCAGCGCTGGAGTGGAGGTGGAAGTATCTGGCAGATGAAAATGCGTGCTCATTTGTCACCTCCTATTGAGAAAGACCCATCGTCTCTTCTGTGTACGATGAGGCTGTCAATGTGCAGCGTGACCGGCGAGGGCTCCGAGTCAGGATTATCACGAGGGTCATCATCCTGAGGGAGACACAGCACATGTTGTTGGGATGGAGTGTACCAGAGACAGAACGAGGGAGACGTTTAGTCCACATCCATTTTCACAAATCAGTTCCACAGCAAGGCTGCTTGACCATGAAAGAACCAAACAGAGAGTAGAAAGGCCTTTTCTTTCTGTGTCATTAAACCTTTAGTTCAAGTCCAAATTCCAATTAGGCCACGGTTCAAAATATTTAACTTGGTAACAAGAAGTTGCTTCAGTCTGAGGCAGTGAGTTATGGGCTCTATTACTACAACTGGATTTGAAGCAATGAGACAAATTTCCCACTGAAACAGTTTTGCTGGTGTTCTCCAACAGTAACCTCGGGGTAAAACACAAACTTTACAAAGTACAACACCGAAATAAGTTTTTTCACCTTTAAATCAATGTGTGTGTCCCTGATGCTGATCTCCATGGGCAGCACCTGGGAGGCTGAGTCGTCCTCCAGGAAAAGGGCAAGGTTGCGGAGCGAGGACATCATGAAGCTCGCCGTGTAATCGTGAAGTTGCAGCTGGAGGAAGCCGTTACGTTCAGCCAGCGGGGAGTGGGCGGCGGCCCAGGGCCCGCTTTCCAGCCGAGCCCGGACCGCTGGACTGTGGAGGCCCTGGATGGATGCAGAGCTGGTCTCACCACCAGCTGGGAAGGAAAAGACATAAGCTGTTAGCATCAACGTCACATTTGTGAAGCGTGTACAAGAGATAAGTCAGCTTAACTACACCTGACATTAAAATCCACCCAACATGAAATAAGGCTGGTGTGTCTTTTGAAAGTGTGCGTGAATCTGACAGGAAGCAAATTCCACTTCTTGTCTAATCCAACATTTGGACTGTTTTAATCTCTCTGTGTCATCAGGTCAAACCATCAGCTGATATTAGCTGACTGCAAACCTTTATGTGTTGGACAATTAGAAGAAACTCCATGGCGATATTTGGAATCTCAAAACAAGATGAGAAGCTTGTAACTTTTATGAGATCTCCGGATGTTTTTGAACCAACTATGAACACTCAAATTTATGTCAGAGAAAAAAGTAAGATGGTGCCAAAATCTCTCTTTTTTCCTTTTTCATTCTCTTTTCTCAACATCAGTGTAGACTCACTTGATTGGGTACACCTTGCTAGTACTTGGTTGGACCCCCTTTTGCATTCAGAATCAACTTAACTCTTCATGGCACAGATTCAACAAGGTGCAGGAAACATTCCTGAGATTTTGGTTCATACTGACACGACAGCATCAAA
This sequence comes from Tylochromis polylepis, assembly GCA_015107715.1. Lineage (NCBI taxonomy): Eukaryota > Metazoa > Chordata > Actinopteri > Cichliformes > Cichlidae > Tylochromis > Tylochromis polylepis. Next base: position 11,080 of record VVHJ01052949.1, read on the forward strand.
CAGCTGCTGTAGATTTATCAAGTGGACGGAAGTTGGAGCCATTTGAGGAAAGGTAACTCATTGTCACGCTCAAGAAACCAGTTCAAAATGATTTGAGCTTTGTGACACTGCATGTTATCCTGCTGCAAGTCATCAAACAGTCGGTACATTATGGGCAAACATGGTCAGCAGCAATACTCAGGGAGGCTGTGGTGTTGAAATGATGCTCGGTTGATACACTAAGGGGTCCAAAGTGTGCCACTTATCCCCAAAAAACTACTCTACCAGCAGCTGCTTGAAGTGTTGATACAAGGTAGGGTGGATCCATGCTTTCTTGTTGTTTATGCTAATTCTGACCCTGCCATCCAAATGCTGGAGAAGAAATCAAGAAGCATCAGGCTCTTTGGGTGCTACCATTCATGTGGATGTTACTTACCACCCACCAAAACACTGCAGCAGACCAAGCACACATGTCACACTGCAAAAAGTGCTCAGGGACCACTTAAAGGAAGTGACAAAGAGCTTTGGGGACTGACCCTCAAATTTCCCTCAATCAAATCTGAGCATCAGTGCTTTGCTGTAGAAAAAAAACAACAACAACAACAACAAACAAACAAAAAAACAACAACCAACCAACCAAAAAAAAACCCAGATCCACGGAGGCGTCACTCTGCAAACTACATCATGAAGAGGATCCACTGCTAACACCCACCAGGTGGGACTATACAATATTAGGCAGATGGTTTTAATGCTGTAGCCGAGCAGGGCGTTCGACACATTAATAAAGCTTAATATGCTCACACTGTTGTCACAGTGAAAGTTGTTTAAGGACGTTCCTTACTTCTTAAAATGTGTCAAAAACATCTCGAGGTCATCACAGACAGTTCTTCTAAATAAAGGGTGAATTTTAATATCAGGTTTACACAAGCTCAAAGTAAGAGGTGGGATGAATGAAAAGACAGAGGAAGAATTATATCAGAAAGAGGAGTGGGAGACAGAGTTAAACAGGAAGTAAAGAAAAAAAAAGAAAAGAAGCCAGAAGGATTTAAGAAGAAGGTGGGCTGAAGGAGATCTTTTACAGTCCCATCGGCTCTTTGCAGCTGTAATGTTTAATTATTTCCAAAGACTGGGGACTCGAGGGTTTGGTGGAAAATCCAAGTAAAAGTTTTCATTTAATAATGTTTTATTCTTTATACGAATAAGACACCTAGCAAATCTAAGCTTCAAGGAGCTGAAAAGAAAAGAGGTTTGATGGTGTACTAACGCAAAAAGAGTTTCACCCCTGAATGACTTGAGTATGACTGCAGGAACTATAAAATGTGACTTTAAGAATCCTGTTTTGTTTTGTTTTTGTTTTTTTTTGTTTGTTTGTTTTTGGGGTTTTTTTTTGGGGGGGGGGGGGGGGGGGGATGTGT
>VVHJ01052951.1:0-10686 GCA_015107715.1 Tylochromis polylepis
AAGGGTGCCCAAATTTATGTACCTGCCTAATTTTGTTTAAGTAACTTTTGCACACTTTCTGTAAATCCTATAAACTTCATTTCACTTGTCAAATATCACTGTGTTCGTCTGCTATATGATATATTTAAATGAAATTACTGATCCAAACAACCAATGATTTATAAAGACAAATCATGAAAATTATCAGGGGTGCCCAAACCTTTGCATACCACTGTATGTAGCTTGCACACCAGGCACAACTGTTAACAATATAGACTGGTTTTTCAGTAGCTTTACTAAAAGAAAAAAAAAAAGCAGGCATGCTAAACCCAGGCAGATTTAAACAGTCTAATGGGTGCTGACCTACTAATAACTACTTCAGATCATCAGTACTAACAATTATAGAATGGTAATAATAAATATTACATGGAAAGAAATATTGCATGCAGAAAGAAACAGATGAATTTCAGCCTGTGGTTTTTCCAGTGTATTGTGGATACAGTTCTTCACTCCTCAGCATCACTGCAAGCACAAGTATGACAATTCGCCACATTCTTCCACAGAGATTTTCTAAGTAGAGTATATGTATCAAAAAGTACACATAAAATGTATATACAAAAGCCTTAACAATAATTTGATAATAATGAAAAATAATTCATGTCAACCGTGAGAAAAACATGAAATTTTTTTGTGTATATTTTTCTTGTTATTTTTGTTATATACATATACAACTAACATACAGCCTCCTTCATATAGCCCTTGAAGAATTTTCTGCATGAAGAAACCAGAAGCTTCTCCTCCATAGATAGGAAACCATGAATTTTAATATTTTACCATTTAGTTATTTTGGAGGTGTCCTGAGGGTCCCTTAATGTGATCAATAAACCAGCAATAAATTGTTCCCACTGAAATGTTAAGTGCTTTACTCAAGGAAAATGACAGAGTTGTTTGGAGGAGAAAGATCTGTCACCACACAAAATAACCTTTGTGTTACCTTTAAAAAAATGTGTCATGTTTAACACACTTTCTATTTATGCAGTCCATATAGGAATATTGCCAAACTATAGAGTGGAGAAACCAGGCTTTATATAACAACATTGATATCTCAAAGCTTTTGCCAAGTCTTGTTAACAACACTGAGTGAGAACTGCCAGAGATAGTTGACTAAATTTGCCTACAGTCAACCTTACAGCTTCACAAAATCCTTTTATATCCATAACAAGCACCCACTAAAATAATTAACTCTGCAGAAGGGGGTCATTTATTGTGTCTGATAGTCTGCAATGCTGCTAAAAAAAAATACAGATTTCCATGAAATTCGTTAGACAGACAGTCCTCGGGCGTTTGAATAATTGAATAATTGGTGGCGATCTAGATTTGGGATTTCTTTCCTGAGACAATTACCCTATTTAGCCATGACTATCAAAACTGTTTTCAGCCATCAAACTAACCAAGATACAGACAAATCCAAATCCTGAGGGTATGTTTCCAATAGGAGCAAACTGTTAAGCCCAGTTAATTAAAAATAGGAATGCTATCTTTTGATTTAACCTCAAGAACTGTCTTGCATTTGCAGCACTTTTTGCTCACTTTTTTTTCTTTCATTTTATCTATTTGCCTGCTGTTCTAATAGTTTGTCTGACAACAATAAGCAAAGACATGAGAACAGATGGGTGTGTGATTCTGGCTTTCTCTCTGTTGTCTTCTGATTCACTGTGACCCAGGCCATTTGGTTTGGAGTGAAGGAATCAACAGCCATGCTGAGAGAAGGAAGTTCAAGCTCTCTCAGGATGTAGCCAAAGAAACATATTGTGTACACACCCACATACAGACACATCAACAAATAACAACGTATTTTCTATTCAAAAGCAGTTGCGAGGGTAAAATAGCAATACATGAAAGGTGTTTAATTATAACCTATTGTTGATTAAAGAACTAACTCACAAACAACAAAGAAAAAGAGGTAGCACTTTCTATTTCAGCCAAGTATTAATGTGCCATTAGTGGGGTAATAGGGTGGAAACAAGAAGGTAATATGGAAATAGCAAGTTATCACAGCTTAATTACCAAAATAATATCCAAAGCTGAGTGATATTATATTAAAAATGTATGTAACTGGGTAATAACAGATCAGAACCGTAATAATGTGGTGACAAGCATATACCTGTGAGTCAAAAGTAATTAGTAATATTTTGGCAAAAATGTCATAACATGTTATAATTTAAGTGGTGATATCAGTGCATTACAATTGTTACAAATACTTTCTTGTGGTACTAATAATAAGGTAATATTTGTATATTTGTTTATGTTTTAACATATTAGCATACCATTATTGTATTTTTAATACTAGAATTAATCCTTACATCCCCAGCATTCTTCTTTGATTGAAATTAACACTAACATATATTTAATGTTGCAGCTTATTACTTGTAGAGATCTGAGGTAGTTTCTGTGTAATAACCAGGAATCAGGGCTGCAAACTCCAAAACTACATGCTTTCACTATCCTTCATAGGAATATATAATATAACTGAAATACGCCAGCACTGGTCACAACATGAAACAATATCATAACCAACCTTGGGTTCACATAAGCCATGTGCTAGTGACCCCAAAGCTATCTAATTTTCTTTCGTTTGGAAGATTCACCATGTTGTCTATTCTTCCTTCATACCTCCTACTGCAGCTCTCACTCTTTGAAAATATGAAAGATTTCTATAACAATCTAACAGGAAACTATAGCAGAAAATACACATTTAACAATGTAATATTGTGATATTATGTCAGAATATTACACCACTATGCTTGAACAACTTGTAGTTTGTTTGTTTGTTTGGTTAATGTTTCATTTTAGGTTTTAGATGTCTGATACTTTTATTTTGAAAGGCAAAAGTGGTAGTAAAAAAAAAAAAAGAGGCTCCATTAGAAGAAGAGAAGGATGGCAGTCTTATATTTCCAAATTTGGCATTCCTATTCTAATAATGCAAACTGTTTGGTCAAGTAAATAAATTTAAAACTTTAAAAATGAGTTTGGGAGTGAGGTCCAAATGCTTGTAAGTCAAATTCTCAAGAATTATCCAAAAACGTGCCATATCAGCAATGAATCCAAATTTGAAATTTTTATTGTCTACAGTCATCTGTAAAACATGATGAAAGATCTGTCATGGTTTGGAGCAGCATTTCAGCCAAATTTTTTGGGAATTTTGTCAAATTTGATGACATTATGAATACAGAACAGTATCATGACATTTTTTTTGCACTGTGCAATATCATCTGGAAATTTTCTGCCTGTCTGAAATGTGCAAAAGTACTTTTGCACATTTCAATAAATCGCTGAACATATTTACAATTTTCTTAGCAAAATATAAATTAGTGATTGATGCATAGTACTGTAAATGTTACACTATTTACTATACTGGTACCTATTTCCAGTCAACACGCTGAACTTATATAAAGTCTTTAGCGACAGATAAAATTTTGCTTGTAGTTTGCAGTTGTCTTTCTCATTGCTGGTGAAATATAATTTTAACGGCATGGAAAGTGTTAAGAAATGTGCAACTTATCCCTTTAAAGAACATATGATAATTTAAACGTTCCTCTTGGGCTCCAAGATTCTGAATTCTAGCAGTCCTATGCTTTTTGGGTTTTCTTACTCACATATCCAATTTAAGGTCATGGGGTTGAATTTATTAAAAACATTTTTAAAAAGGCCAACTTGCCCACACTTTTTATTCATCAACACAAAAACACACTTTGCAGTTTCAGCTCATTACATGTATACACATAGTGATTTGTAATAGGCAATACTCTAAGCAATACTACTAAGTACAGGATTACTATCAGTCCAAGAAAAAGAGAAGTCATGCAATTCACCTCAGGCTAGCAGAGATTATGTCATGCAAAATATATTTTTAAAAAAGACCTACTATTACAATGTAATATGGGTATTATTATACCTATTTAGTATGTGCAACATTATTTTACTGCCCTGGTATTCATGCCCTGGTTATCACCTTTCGAAGCTAATAATAAAACAAAAAAATTTGGAGACAATTTGAAGCCTTTATAGTCTTGCTTTGGAGTGCCACTAAATTTTAGGTTGTGAACCCCAGAAAAACATGTTTCCCCAGCAACAGGAAATTAACATGACAGTGAAATCAAATGTAAAAGGCCTTTCTAGTTGCTACCAACACTACAAAGGTGTGACAGCAAATTATAGTGGGAAAAGAGCAGAACAATAAGCAGAAATGCCATTTATGTTTTGAAATTAATATGCATTCATAACACTGGAGCCTTAAAATTGACCAGACTTCACAAAGCTCTGCCTCACTGCCTCACTCACTCAATATACTACACTACTACCACTGCTGATTTAATTAAATATTCTAAACATTTTCTAATATAAACTGAGCTTTCACGGAATAATTCTGTTCCAAGTCTTATCAGCTTGTAAGTGCAGGACACTGATTGTTGTCCTAGTCTATAAATTTGAGGAAACCAGCCTTTGCAGGGCTCACAACCTTATTGATTTTCCCTCTAAGGCTTATTAGTTTATGAAATCCTGTATTTCCTCTGTCTTCCTCTCCAGACTGAGGAATTGCTTAAGAGGATAATATAAAAGGAACTCAAACCTTGTACATTTTTTAGAAGAATTTAATGGGGGGGTTGGTTGGTTGGTTCCCCAACCCATCTGACCAGCTATTAACAAAAATGAAATCCAACAAAGCAATCGTTTGATCCAACCAAATCAATATGACTTTAAGTGAGACAGAAGACTGTTTAAACCACACACCCATTATGAACAAAGGTATGAATATGTGACATACAGGACTTTAAAATGACTGTTTGATTATATGGGAAATTATTCATGTATATACCTAAATGATAAACTATTATTAGTTGTATCATTAACATGTATATTATTGTGTAGTTTACAGATGGGAGGGGTAGGCAGCTATTTATACAACTGTATTAAGAGCTTAAATTCTTAATTTGCTTTATAACAGTAAAGTAATTGTATAATAGTCTGGATAAGTGAAAAGCTACAATCCTAGCTTATAGTGTTCTCATATGAAATCAAAAGCTATATTGAGATGAAGATGAAACCATAGGCTCGGTTGATACATGATACATGCTTTCAAATGATGGTCTCGAACATGTACATTTGTAGTTACTCTAAAAAAGACAAACTATAGAATCTTCCAGTGACTATAGGTAGGATATTTGGTTAAGATGTTTATCAGCACAAATTAAGTATTCCCTTTCTGTAGTGTAAGGAAGAACAAAGAGGTGAAAAATATTTACATTTAATGAGCCATCCATTTATAGTTGGTTTCATAGTGTCTACTCTACATAAATTACATATTATCTAATATATTTAAATAGTAATGTGGAACAAATTACACTCTAAGTGGCTGTAGACAGCTACAACATACAGTAAAAACTTGGGTTTGTAAAAAGTTGTAGACAGCAGGTAGACAGACTTTGTGCCAGAAAATTTCTCAATAATGTGCTATAAATGTCCGCTTTGTCAGATAGTGTTAACTCATTATAAAGCTCATCCATTCCATCTTCAACTGGGCTGGAGCCTATCCCAGATACCTAGGGTGAGAGGGGATAACACTGAATAGGTGCCAGTGTATGGTAGCATGTGAGTATAACTTTTAATGTGAAAGCTGTTTCTAATTATGACTTGGCTTTAAGGATAAGACAAGTTTGTCAGCAAGTTAGTTTAAATGTACATTAGTGGGCTACCCCAATTGTGATCTCAGCCTGCTATTAGCATATATAGTTTATATGTACCATATCTGATTAGTCATATTCCGTTCAGTAACAACATAATGCATATGTCCAAGACCTTTGTTCTCACAATCTTAGCCTCAGTTCTGTACCAACGAAAGATGTTCAGAAACCATTCAGAAATATTAGAACATCATATTATGCTGGTTTCTATCCAACTGCTTAATGTGATGTATCCAGGGCTCTCTAAACTAGAATGAACCATTATCTCAGAAGCCCGGATAATTGTCTATCAATATTATATAGATAGTTATGACTTTGGTAATCCTCAACAATTCTTTCCCCACTACAGGTTTTTTATGGGGAAATAAATGTTTCCAAAAGCCTCAGCAGTACATCCTGCTTAGTGTTAACTGGCAGATAATGTTCTGCAAACATGTTAGTAAAGATTCAACAAACTGTGTGTGCTAAATACAACATGTTACACAGACGTTAGCCTGGTCTTTATGTTAGCATGTTAGAGTTAGAATTTACTTCAGACAAATAACCTTACCTAAGACCCATTTCACAGTGCTTAAATGCTTCTACATGGCTGTAGAAGCATTTAAAAGCATATCAGTTCTATGACCAGATGTATATTTACATCTAAAGCTGAATTATTTCTTTATCAAAGTACCTCTGCTTCTTACAGGTATCTAAAGAATTTATGAAAGATTTGTAGGCGACACAATTTTTAAAAATGGAGAAACTGATGTTCAGTGATAAAAAGAATGCTTTTCTGGGTGGTTTATGACACCAAATCTGAAATAAGTTATGAACAAAGAAATTTATACCATTTTTTTCCCTTTTTTAAATGGTACTGTGAAAATCCCCATACATGTTTTTGCAGTAGGCTAACATACATGAATATTTGAGGCTAAAAAAGCCACTTAAGAGTGATGTCAGTCTAACCGGCATGGCAGATATGTGTCTCTATCCCAACAACAGCTGGACCTAATTTATTTTCTCAGTTGGAGTCAGAAGCATACAAAATGAGGAAGAGGACTGAGAGTTAAGCTATTATGTCAGCAGTGGGCCCTGTCCCCTTAATATAAATATTTATAAATTTGTCCACAGACAGAGGACACTCATTACAATATCAGAGACCTGTAAAGTTCACTTGCATCTTTGAGATAATTTTTGGTCTGTTATAAGAATTTCAGCTAGGCTAACAAACCAGCAGCTGGCTCTCCACTAGAACTAGAAACTAGATAATGTCTACAAGGGTTTCTAGGGGTTCAGATTACAAACTATATAAAGACACACTTTTTGTAAATGTATCTTTTTTAAAAACCCATGCACTTTTCATTATAGCTTCCACAGCATTTTTTGTTTTAACATCTCAGTCACGCCTGTAATAATTCCCCCACCATGTTTCCATTGCCTGTGCAGTGTGTAGGCTTCCCCCATGTGTGGTTGTGTTGGCATGGAAACAGGAATGACATTATGATGTGTGTGTATTGAATTTTTCACCCTTGTCCCCAGAGTTCCACAGTAAGGAAAGCCTAACACCATCCCCTCCCCCCACCTATCACATGATTTGGGGGGGGGGGATTCTTTTAAGCTCTCAGCAAGCACGTCCATAAAAACTCAGCGCTCTCCAACTGCTATGATCCTTTAAAGTGAGAGCAGACCCTCTGTGTAGCTAACAAACGCTCCTGAATGCTCCCCAGTTTCTGTCTACCAGAACAATCCTGTAAAATGCTTTTGTTGATAGAAGGCTTTTGAATAGAGGTCGTACAGTTTGCTGCTGTATGAATGATAATAAGCAGGAAATTATCCCAATCAGTTTCAGGAAATTTCAAGTATTATTTGCAAACCAAATCAACACGCAGAAATGAATAAAATATCCTTCTCTTAGTATGAATTTATCTTCATTACATTGCCCCCTTGTGGCTACTCTATAGAGAGAGAGGCATAAGGGGCAGATCAAGCACCAGCCTCAGGAATGACCGGTTTCTTTATGAAAGAAAAAAAAGGTTTTAGGGTTGTTGTCCCCATCTAGTGGTAGGCACAAGGGTAAACGAACGTTGTTCGTTTGCCCTTGTGCTGTTAATCCCCAGAATAAAAACACAGATCCATGTGACAAGCTGTCACATTTACTTTTATTGTAAAGGTGATATTATTCCAAAATATTAATATGTTAGAGGAACAGAGATAAACAAAATGAGGGATATACATCTAGAAAACATCTACACAAGACTTTGGTAAGAATCTTGGGACACATTCTTATCAAAAAATTCCACTGCAAAAAAATAATACATTTTCTAATAATGCTCCAAACCATATAGATGTCAGCTGTGGTGCATCTACATGTACAACAACATAGCTGGGTATAAAGTCAACTGGGCATTTTGTTCCCTAGAAACAACTGAACAACTGAAGGCGTATAAAACACTGGAATGGCTGGGCACCTGTGCTTTAAAGTCTGGAATATACTGTACTACTTAAGGATACCACAATATATAACAGTTCTTCTTTTTATGAAAACAATTTATAGTTCATAATTATATTTTTCAAGATATAATATACCACAACAAGTTTACAGTAATGTTGCAAAAGAGTCATGTCAGAGCTAATTTGAAAGCATAAAAGAATCAGATTTAAAGTTTAAATCCAGACTTACAAAGAAAGGTTTGACTTTTTTTCTTCTCTTAACGACAGCTGACCTGATGTCTGGATTTAACCAATAGAGATTCAAGAATGTGTCATTTTAGCCCTAAACAGAGTGCATTGGATCATTGTGCAACAGTGTGCCCTGTACTCTTCCCAGTCCACCCATCCTCCCATCCCCACCACCCCCTGCTCCCTTACTGCTTCCTAGCAGGGGTGAACATTACAAGCTCTGATCTCCTTCCTGTCCTTGCAGCTGGAGAGCTGGGCAGTCTTAAACTTCTGCTTTACTGTCATGAGGCGTTCTTGAATTCCTCCACCACAAATCTTTGTACATTCTGTCCAACTTGACCATGGTCTCATTCTACACCCTAAGAGTAAGAAAAATCAGAAAAAAGAGACATTGTAACAAGTCTATCATTGTGGTGTTGTAGTCCTGAATGAGCAAAAAGGAGGGTGGACACCAACCTGGATGCTCGGAGTTGCCCTCAGCTCTGCCTTGTTTGCTCCTCCTCTTTTCACGCTGTTCCTTGCGACGTTTCTTCTCATCACTGTTGCCTTGTCCTCGACTGCACTTCCTGATCTTGCACTTTTTCCGCTGGATCGCTTCAGGACAAGGATCTCCACCAAACTGAGGCTCAAGCATCACTATGCGTGTTCGGATTGTATGACCTTTCCCACAGGACTTATTACACTCTGACCACTCGCTCCACTCTGACATGATACAGTCTATGGCTAAGAAGAAATAGGAAAAGAAAAAGACTTAAGGAAAAGTAACCATACAATAAATCACACAGATGACACAAAAGTAATGAAGGACATTAGTTTTAATTTCTGAATAAAATTTTAGCTAACATTTGTTTTGGATCACTGTCTTGGAGAAAAGTTCTATCACTGCCAAGATTCAAGATATGCCTTGAGAGAATCCAATACTCTGAGACAGTAGTTAGTAGAATCCATGATAATTACCACATAAAAAGATGGACATTCCAGTGGTCCATTCATGCATAATGTTTCAGTCTAATCTTATCATTTGTTAAAATAGATCTTAAGAACTCTTTTCGGTCAAAAGTGTGACAAGCAGACTTTTTGCTTTTTTCCATGTTCAGGAAGGTTTGTTACTGTACTACGAATTTTGAAGTGCAGCCAACTGTCTCACTGTCACAGACATGTTTGTCACTTATTGAAAACATTTGTTCTTACACTGCTACCTCTTGAGTCATCTCCAACTTGATCTTAGGCATGTTGCTACTCAACTTGACTATCTGTGTCAATATACATCAACACAATGAGAATAAACAAGAACTTAGAATACACAAGATAAAGACCAACTCTGTTTATCTGCCCTTTCTTACTGTGAGATAAGTCCCCTTATGAATGTAAATATTCACATCAAGACACAAGGTTTCATAACAAGTATTACACAATAAATCACATAAATTAATAAATTAAAGATTAACATGTTCAGTACATGGGTGAGTTTATTACTTACGACACTCTGGTAGCATGCACTTCTCAACCTGTTCTAATTCTTCTGTACACTCTCCCAGTTCCACAGGTGACTTGAGCATACGCTGTCGTGTCCTCAAACCCTTCCCACAAGTTACACTGCAATCACTCCAGTCAGACCACGGAGTCAGTAAGCAGGGAATTGTATCTAAACCAAAGAAAAACCCATACTTTTTCTCATTTGCCTAGATGAATGCAATATCAAACATATTCTACTTACGACATATTCTACAACCTGGTTTCCAGATAAATTGGTTCACTGTGTAAAGTGTAAATAAAAAAATAAATAAAGCAATAGAGAATAGTACAGTCGTGGGCAAAAGTTTTGAGAATCACATAAATATTGGAAATTGGAAAAGTTGCTGCTTAAGTTTTTATAATAGCAATTTGCATACACTCCAGATGAATTGCATAGTCCTTCTTTGCCATGAAAATTAACTTAATCCCAACAAAACCTTTCCACTGCATTTCATTGCTGTCATTAAAGGACCTGCTGAGACCATTTCAGTAATCGTCTTGTTAACTCAGGTGAGAATGTTGACGAGCACAAGGCTGGAGATCATTATGTCAGGCTGATTGGGTTAGAATGGCAGACCTGACATGTTAAAAGGAGGGTGATGCTTGAAATCATTGTTCTTCCATTGTTAACCATGGTGACCTGCAAAGAAACGTGTGCAGCCATCATTGAGTTGCATAAAAATGGCTTCACAGGCAAGGATATTGTGGCTACTAAGATTGCACCTAAATCAACAATTTATAGGATCATCAAGAACTTCAAGGAAAGAGGTTCAATTCTTGTTAAGAAGGC